>JAPYZL010096806.1:0-11560 GCA_030522825.1 Platygaster orseoliae
AAATTTCTTATATGTCAACGTTTTCTTATATGTCGACTTATAAGTCACATATATGTTTTTTGCAAACATATATGTCAACTTATAAGTTTATCGAAAACTAATATGTCAACTTATAAGTTTATCGAAAACTTTAATGTCAACTTATAAGTTACGTCTTTCAGTAACTTATAAGTTTATCGAAAACTTATATGTAAACTTATAAGTTTTCGATAAACTTATAAGTTGACATATATGTTTGCAAAAAACATATATGTGGCTTATAAGTCGACATATAAGAGAACGTTGACATATAAGAAATTTGATATACTTATAAGTTTTTGGCGAATCTTATATGCTTCATGGTTACAAGGGTACATGTTATCTGTTATTGCTTTTATTCTTTAATTTGATGTACATTTATTCTTCTTTCTCATTTTGTAATTTTTTGCGAAAACTTATGATTCTGTGACCTGGCGATTTTCGATTCTGTGTGTTTTTTATTTTGTCAATTTTTTTCTTTTCAATTTTGTGATGTTGTGATTATTTCTTAATTTTGTGACTTTCTCTAATTTCAGATAAATTTCAAGACATTTTGTGCAGTTTTTTTGAAGTTATTAGGGTACATCGTACAGATAGTCACATTTATAGATATAGATGAGATATTAGTTAGTAATTAGGAGCAGATCTTTCGAATTACTATGAAAAATTTATTCTAAAAAATATTCAGTGAAGAATGAATTAAATAACATTCTCTGAAGAATAACTTTTATAGTAACTTTTATAAAAGAATACTTTTATAAGTAACTTAAATAAATACCCTATAAATTTTTTAATATTTCATTATTTAATAACGATTTATTACAATTGTCTTTATGGTAAACATTTTCTAACTTGTAAACAATTGTCGGTTTATCCATATTAACCTTGCCTATCGGAAATACTGCACGCGTATTGAAACCTCGAGGCGGCAGGAAGCGCGCAGCTCACGAGGGTCGCGCGCGTCGCTCTTTGATACGCTATATCTTTTGAACCACTTTGAAAGCCACTCTAAACTAAAACTTTTTTTATTCGAAAATCTCTAAAGAATCGAACTGTGAAAAGAAAAATCAACATTATACTGACATATTTGAGATATATCACTTTGTTAACAACTTTTAACTTTTGTTAAGTAAAAAATGTTTAAACAATTTTTTCTTCGACAGGGAAAAAGCTTGAGATGTAAGTACAATTTTATTACTCATGATAATTTTGTCTTGAATTAGGCGTTTTCGAGTTTTAGCCGCTCAAAAATGCTACTTTCACGTAAAAATCGGCGTTTTTTTAAAGAAAACTTTTTTTCCACTTATCAAAAAAACACGTATCGATTTTCATGTATTGAAAAACATTAAAAAAAATATTATAATGATTTCTGTGATGGGGGGTGTAAATCTGACCTGGAATGACCCATATATATAATAAAAAAAAAAAAATGAAAAGTATACTATAAACGAGCAAAAATTGGATGTTCCTGTAATCATACAAATAAAAATGCAGTATGTGAAACATGAAAAACAAATAATCGCAATTCGGAGTAACTTATTATGCAGTTTCACATTCTATATCGAAAATTAAAATAATGTAATGTAAATCTGAAGATTGAATTTTTTTTTACATGTCAATCAAAAAACATTGAAATTTATTCAAAAAATAAATTTTTATTCTTTCGCAAAAATCCTAATCTTGATAATTTCCCTGACTTTTATATTCATTTAACAAAATTTTATTCATTTTCTGCTCTTCACGTTTTCCTAATAAATGTAGATAACGGAATTTATTTTTGTAATATACGTGAGTTACAAAGAATGAACTTTTTATTTATAACTCTCGTAAACTTCTATGATTCATTAAAGTATATTTTTCAGTAAAACACGTTATACCTTTTTTGCCATCAATTTCTCCAGCTTATAATCATCATCAACTACCAAGAACTTAAATTAACAAAAAAGTTGAGCTTTTCATTCATTATTTATCGAAAATGAGAGAATTCTACATTCCATTGGATTTTTTTTTATGATTTAGATACGTCGATTCGGGAAAATCAACGCATTTAATTCTCGTTACCAAGGAGTCATTAGACCTGCGTACTATCGAAAACGGTTTTGTGAGTTGAACAACAACATTATTACTCAGTATAAAATCACGTTCCTCGTAGACAAGTTTGATATTATTTGTCAGTTTCTCATTGCCTGGAGTACTCGTCTCATGGTAGAACAATCTATTCGGTAGTGTTTACATCTCATTGAAGAAGAACGAAGAATCCTGAGTTTTTAGTATTTCTAGAACTTTTAAGAAAATCGAAGTTAAATTTTTCGGTAAGGAATTTTATATTTTTCTCAACATGCTATTTTTTGTACAAATTTTGTTCTCATTTCAAAATAAGTATGACGTTTTTCATGTTTAAAATATTTATTTATCTGATACTTCTGCATTTCAGATATTGTGTCAACGTTCTTCGAATAATTGAAATACAATCGCTAACATAGTTTCTATATTTCGGGTACATTGGGAATTATTGTAAGTTTTTAAAGTTAACTGTTCATCGGCAAACACTTTTTCTATCGAGATGTAAACGTATAATTAAAATTTTTTACAGAAATCTTACATTTAATATAAGCTTTTTGATTTTTTACTGAAATATTTATCTTTTGGATCTTGCTTCTATTTATCCTCAAAAGAAATATCAATCAAATATGATAAAATTCTACAAAATTTTGATCCTTTTGCCAATATTTTCACATAATGTATAATAATTAATTTTTTAAATTATTATTACTATATAATTATCGCTTACATATAAATATTTTTATATTGCATATTTTTTTACGAGGAACACTTCTTCTCATTCAACACAAAATTTTGCAAAGCTTACTTTCAGATTTTGAATTTTCAAATTGCAATTCAAATATGTATTTCGTTATTGATATTTGAAAAATTTATCCTTAATACTATAATGTATGATTATAATTAAAATTTCTCATTATTTTTCATGAATGGAAATACCCTTTATTCTTTCAGATTTTGAATTTTCAAATTGCAATTCAAATATGTATTTCGTTATTGATATTTGAAAAATTTATCCTTGATACTATAATGTATGATTATAATTAAAATTTCTCATTATTTTTCATGAATGGAAATACCCTTTATTCAGTATTTTCGACAATTTTCAAAGAATAGAATGCTATTTTTTATATAAGAAAATAAATAATATATGGAATATCATATTTCTATAGTTATTCTGTTATTATTTGTTATACCATTATATATATATATATATATATATATATATATATATATATATATATTTCTATTTCTCTCTTAAATCCTCAATTTATTCAATTCATCCTTCTATTATTTATCAGTATTTCTATTACAACTTTTTACTAAATTTCTTGCGTATTTTAATAATCATGATTCAGGAATTACGTTTTATTACCACGATCTATGCGTTACAGCAAAGAATTGAATTTCGAAAATGTTCAAGTTCTCTTTAATATTACAAATTTGAAATCGAATTTCGATATTTTGTTTTCTCCATATATTTACTATAGTTATATATCCAATGAAATCACTCCTCATTACTGTAGGGTTATAGTTGTTTTATATTCGATTATATGAAACAGTATATTTTTTTGCATTTCCGTAATAACTTGCAACATTTTAATCTCAAATTACAGGCAGCTGACATGGAGAGCAACTATCAAAAAGCGTTGAATGAATTGCACGAAATCAATGAAAAATGGGGAAAAAACCTGGTGGAAATCTATGAAGTTAAAGAACGACAAAAAAAGATTATGCAAAAACTGGATTTCAAAAAGGAAGAAATGGAAGAGTTGTCGAAGTTTTTCAAATATTTTGATGGAATAAAGAAGAATTTAGCGGATATTCTATCGCATTATGATCAAAAATATGATGAATTGGATGAAATACTTGAAAGATACGTTGATTTCAAGGTCCAGATTCCTAATGTGATAGATTTGGCAGAAATAATAACTAGGTACATTCGAAAAAGCAGGCAAATTTTGTTTGAGAAAACGGAAAGAGTGAACAAAGGTGAAGAAGAGTCCACAGAACATTATGAAAAATTGATGACATTTAACGCAGCTTGCAAACGACATCAATTTGAATTGATAAAAAGTTACGAAAAATTGGGACGGGAGCTTCAGAATGAGACAGACAAACACAAGTCGTTGTGTGAGGAGAGAGATCAGCTAGTAGATATTGCCACAAAAAGTGAACTGAAGTGAAGGTTATGAAAGATAATCAAATAATATCCTACTTTTGTAAAATCATGAAAATAATACATTTTTCTTCGATGTAACACTTGTCTGTAACTTGAATTTCTAATGAAATACCTTCACAATTTGAAATTGTTACGTTGCTTTTTGTTTCTTTTTTTTCTCATGACTATTGTGTACGAAAATGGACATAAATGACCATTAATAAAAAAAATAAAATAAAATAAAAAAAAGTATCGAACGCAGTAAGTCTCACTTTCAGTAGTACGAAACCTGAAATCAGCAGATTTCTGAAAATAGACGTATTATTCCAAATTGTAATGATTTGAATAAAGCCACAAATTTGAGAAATTCGATTAAATCATAAACTTAATCAAAAATATTCCAATAGTTTTCTAACGAAAAATGATAAAAAAGAAAATCTATTTAAAATTTTTTGGCTATTCAACCCATTGAACCTAATAGTATACAGAGTGTACCAAAATCCCCGTATCGAAAATAAAATTCAATATTCCTTTTTGAATTTCAAGTCGAAAAGTCCTTTGCCACGTTTTACAAAACTCAAAATCAAAAAAACTATTCAAGTTTGAATTTCAAACAATAAACTTGCTCTTACGAGGAGTAGGGATAAAAATTACGTACCATTGTGAACCTAAATTTTCTTCATATTTTTCCCAGTCAAAAAATCCTTCGCCACTTTTCATAAAACTCAAAATCAAAAAAGTTATTCGAGTTAAAAGTATCAGATTTCTCAGATTTCAAACTCGAATATCTTTCTTCATTTCGAGTTTTGTGAAAAGTGGCAAAAGACTTTTCGATTCCAAAAAAATTTGAAGAAAATTTTGTTAGAGTTTGGTTCGTAGTTTTTATACCCACTTCTCAAAAATGGGCATTTATTGTTTAAATTTGAAACTTGAATATCTTTTTTAATTTTGAGTTTTGTAAAAAATAGGTGGGTAAGGGACATTTTGACTTAACATTCAGAAAGGAATATCGGATTTCTTTTCGGTACGGGGATTTTGGTACACCCGGAATAAATAATGTGAAATTGAAAAAGAAACTTTAATTATACTGAGTAAACATCATTTTTAGAGTATGTTCGGGTATTCAATATTTTTTGGATTCTCCCAAAAATTAAGATAAGTCTACAATCAACAATAGAAATGGTATAAAATTGAAAATAATGTAGGAAAGTAAATTTAAACTTTGTGTCGTATAAACATAATTTGATTTGAATTCTTTGAAAAAATAGCAAACCAATTTATAAATAATAAAAGAAAAATAAATCGCTTTCTCTGAAGCACTCATTCTTTTCATGAAATCGGAATTGTAGCATTTCAAATTTTCATTCATTAAAAAAATGTGGTATCTACTCTTAGAAATTATCACTGTCAACTATAAAGAACTTTAAAATTATTAATTTTTCCCTTTTGTAACCTTTTATAGAACAAGTTTCATTCTCGCAAAAAAATAAATAAATAAATAAATAAAAACCTGCAAAGCATAACAAAATATTTGAAAAATTTCATTAATTTAATACCATAAAAAAACGTCAAATGCAGTTAATCTTAATTTCTGAAGTATAACCTTGAAATTCAAAATAATCAGCGTAGCCGATTCTCGTTTAACAATTCACTGGGCCTGCGTACAATGAAAAATAGCGCTATAATTTGAACAATATTTCATCAGTGCCCAATATAATATTATGTTCTTTGCTGTCGAACTCGGTGCTATTTTTTAGTTTCTGATTGCCTGGACTAGTCTCACTTGCCATTTTTCTCATCGCATTAAAGAACAACGAAAAATCTTTCCTTCGGGTATTTGTAGAACATAAACGAGATTCGGAGTGAACTTTTCTATTAAGGTAATTTGACCAGTCATTGTGAAAATAATAATTCCGTTTTTGATGTTTGACGTATTCAATAACCTTACGTTTCTACATTTCAGGTATAGTGTCGACGTTCCCTGAATCGAATTACATTTGCGAATAAAGTTTCTACTTTTCGTGTCTCGATACTCTGATCTTCAAATTTGGAGCTTATCGTAAGTTTTGGTTATTTTATTTTTTTATTTTTTCAACAGGATTTCATTATTTCAATTTTAAATTTAAATTTTTCAAATTGCTTACGTAAAAACCCGAGATTGATGTCTGAATAATAACGGTTAATAAATCGATTCGATCAAAGGCTCATTTTTTTACAATGACGTTATTCTTACATTTTGAAATTCCATTTGACAAACGATAAGATATCTATTTTTAGCTTATTTTACCGGAAATCGATCAGTTTCAAATCAATAAAACGTGAATATTTTTTCGTATACGAAAAGAATAAAAAACTTGAACATGGTGAATTTTTTCCGTTTAGAGAACTAGAATTGAACAAGCTTAAGTCTCACTAACGAATAAAAAATTGCTGATTATGACGAAACATTTTTAAATTTTCCATTCCTAATTTTTATGCTGCTAGTGATAGCTGGAACGTAATGAATAGAAATTAAAAAAAAAAAAAAATTTTTAACTTCAATATGGATGACGAAATGTTTTCCTATTTAGAAATCATCAACGTGATCATTGGTTATGCACTCATTTGTTCGATAAATCCTTCATTTTGTGATTTATTTTAAACGTTATCGAACTTGTCAGAAAATTTTATAGCCACGTAAGCATATTCTGTTTCATTTACTGTCTGAATCTGTCGTGGGAAAAACGGATATTACCAGAACTTGTAAGTTAAAAACCTTTTTAAGAACTTTATGCAAAGTTTCTTCTCCCATTCTTTCTCAATTTCGTTTTCGATGTTCCTCAACTCGCAGTTTTTGAAAATGCCTTTTTTTTCCATTTTCAAATGTGTTTTGTTAACCATGTAAGTAACCTCTAGACGACCTTGAATGTACCTTCTCTAAAACGTCGGTGCGCACGATTCCGTTCGTATAAAGAATCCAAAACACACAAAATTATTTTTAAATTAATTTTCATTATGTTGGCTATTGTTTAATCGAAGCACTTTTTATTATTCAAATTTTTTTCAAAATGGCGAGCGTAAACAAAAACAACAAAAAATTTCCATACTTTTCTTTTATCGTTATAGGCTATAAAAATGAAACTAATTATAATTTTCAAAAACCGCTCGATCAAACGATAGCCAACATAATGAAAATTAATTTAAAAAAAATTCTGTGTGTTTTGGATTCTTTATACGAACGGAATCGTGCGCACCGACGTTTTAGAGAAGGCACATTCAAGGTCATCTAGAGGTTACTTACATGGTTGACAAAACACTGTAAAAAACATATGTTGAACATTTGTTCTTACTCAATAAAAAAAACAAAAACTTCAAAAAGAGTCAATGGTTCGTTTACAATAAATTTCTAAATATACGCTCGAAAATCGCTCAAGGATCAAGTCTCCCTCAACGAAAAAAACAATATTTCATTTTATTTCAATTGATGATTCATGATTTCTGTACTATTCACTCGATCTCATAATTTTTTACAACTTTCAGTATTTTTCGATTATGACTCGTCGTATACAAACATGAAAAGTTTTGAAAATGTTTATATGATGGAAATTAACAATGAATCTATAAAATAAATAAATAATAAAATAGTATATATTAAAAAAATAAATAAATAAATAAAAATAATATAATATAATCATAATAAAATACATAATAAATAATAAATAAATTCTACTCAAAACCGTCAACTTGATCACACCTCTTAATTTGAGCTGCAACAACTGTTTTTATTAATTTACGAATGTTTTGAAACTTGACGATTCGAAAGATAATTATTACGATGAAGAATTTGGACGTGTAAATTACGCTGTTTGATGTTGTTATAACCCTGATGATGACCAAATTGTGGTCGAAAACTTGGTGGTCAAAGAATTTTATTAAAATGATAAACGACTAACCACAACGAAGTTTAATTGGCTCCGAGGGACCGTTTTACCTTTTATTAAAATAAATTTCCTTGAATGGCACATACTGCGACATTTACATTTCCCAGCAGAAAAATAAACTTTTATTCTAATAATTACGGAGCATCGTATTTTTTTATAAAATTTTCAAATACAGGTTTACTGTGTACGTTGTTTTGGTAAAGTAATTTCATTTTTGTAAAATTTATTTTGTATTTTAGTTTTGTCATTTACGTATTTTGATTTTTTTCAGTATTTTCATGACTTTTGACGTTGATATGAAATATCGTAAGCATTCTTCATACTTAGCAAGATTTTCACTAGTTTTCTTCAAATGAAAATAATAAAACTAATCGTTGATAACATTTTTTTTTTGCATGTGTCTGTATAATAATTTCCTTAATTCAAATGATCATCTCTTCTACTTTCAAATGAAAGTTTTAATGTTAAACTTATTATTTAAAATTTTGTGAGTTTCATGACAAATTAAGTAGCTTTCATTCTGCGAAAAAATCACTTTTTCTACATTCAGATACTAATCTGCGATATTTTCTTGTACAAAAAAATAGATCGCCGACATCATGAATCGACAACTCATTAACAAGAAAAATGAAAAGAACCTTCAAAAGAAACAGGACAGTATTTCTTCGAAAATCGAGAGGAAAGAAAAAGAACGGAAGTCGATAAGAACAAAACTGCAAAATTCGTCGGGAAGGAAAGAGAAGTTGAGGGAGATTTTGGCTACCAGGTCAGCAGCGATTGAACATTTAAAGAATCAACTTAACGATTTGGATGGGAAAGTAGTTGAAGTGGTTACACGAACAAAAAGCAAGTACAAAATAACCGTCAAAATCGATGCATCAGGAAAAGCAAAAAAAAGTGTCTTTCTTGATTGTATTGAACGTGAAATCCCTAGTATGCATGTGGAACTCATTAGAAGAACGAAAAATGCAAGGACAATGGCGGAAAGATTGAAAGTAAAAACAAACGAGTTCGAAGGTCTCAAAATACAACATAAGAGCGTGTGGAAAACTTACGAGCAGTTGGAAAAACAAATGCAGAAGTTGAAAAATGAAATAAACTCTTTGGAAAGAGAAAAAGATAGGATTGGACAAAAATGAGCAAACTTTTAAAGTTAAAACGTGACGGGGAAGTGATAATATCTCTTCTATAACTTTTTTGCATTTTGTCAGAATAAAGAAATATGTGTTATGTGACGTGCGGCAAACAAAAATGTCATTCTTGGCATTTTTTCTTCGGCGAAAAAATTTGTAATAAGCAAAAACATTTTTTTAATATAATCACATATAAAATTTTTTCATGTAATTGTTTTCATCGACATTCGTTGAATGATGTATATTGTTTTAACTAATTCACTCAAATTTACTGGGAATCAATACTTCAACTTTAGAAAGTATTATAAAAAATTCTAATAATGTAAAGAAGGTTGAGAAAGAATCGAAAGAATTAGTTTGTAAATAAATGAGCTCTAATTGCCTGTTCTAACTGTAATTAATTTTTCGTATTGTGCACATATTTTCCTTCTTCACTGAAATACAGGATGTAAAATGGTGAATATTATACATTTTCGCAAAGAGTATGGGCATTTATTACCAGTCCAAACAAAATACTGCAGTATTATTTGTTCACGAGAAAAAAGTTGCAATATTTCGAGAAATTGATAATTCAAATAATATAATTGATTTTTCTCGAATATTTTTCGGCATATTTTTATACATTTTTTCATTGTTTTCTATGCATACTTTCATCAACCCTGAATATTATGTTTAACGTTTTTTAATTAATATTTATTGACTGTATCGTTTTTATTTCAGACAAGGAATTGTCTGAACATAAATTTCTGTCACCGTGGGTTTTCGTTTCGAAATGTTAGTTATCTCTTATTTGAAACTAATCTTTCATACAAATGTTCTACATTTTTTCCAAAATAGCACCTTCTGTCTAAAGAGGCAGAATTTTAGCGAATTTACAAGGAATCGAACCCGATATTATTATCAGACAGATTTGTTGCATTCTCTATCCTGAAAAAGTGTAAATAGCCCTTAAGGTAAGACTAAGGTGAGTGATCTTTGCCGGTGAACAAGCGCACGATCGCACCGGGTGGTCTTGTGCTTGTTCTTCTCTGCATGCACGCTCGTTAGCTCTTCGATTTTTTATCGGTCTGTGCAACGTAGCTTTTTTCTGCTCGAAACGCAAGGAAGAAAGATCGGAGATGGCAGGTTTGGTGACCGGAGAACATTTCGAGGACAAAGTAATGTCCAAAGTATACAAAGTTGCATCGATAATGTTGGAAATACACTGGAGTTTCGGAAATTGACTCTTGTATGTGAAGTTCTGAGATCTCAAAGTATCACATTTATAGTAATCAATGAATAGATGTTTGTAAGTGTGTAAATTTACTAGAAATTTATGGTACAAAAATAACAATGAAGATTCGGGGTTTCTGGAGGTTTTTAAAATGAAAGATATGTTTTCAGAGAACTGTTTTTTATGGAAAGATTCCAAGATTGATCGTATATTTTTACTTGAACCGTACTCCACAAGTGGACACCAAATTACTTAAAGCACATGACGTACAGAAATTCAGAAAGATCAAGAAAACCCACTGAAGCAATGTTGCAGCAATTAAAGGATTACGATCGATACATGCATATAGGGCCAACAAAACACAAAATAAAACCGATATGTACATTATAAGAACATGCCAGCATGAATGGACTTTAGTACAATGAATGTCAATGCATGGGAATATTTCTTAAACGAAATGTGTGTAAAAAATACATCGTGAATTGCCATTTTTTTACACGAATGAATATTATGTTGATTTTATTTATTTTCTGTAAAAGTAACACGTTTGAAAAAATATTTAAAATTATCAAAAGTTAAGACATGCTCATACATTTTTATAACCATCTCTACAGGGTAAAACAAATAATTTGGATAAAGTAATTTGGTAGATAATGAAACTATTTATAGTAATGCAATCACATGGAAATAGAAAAATCAGAACTCATTCGAAACGATATTGAGTTTATTAAAAATGCTTGTGATACATGTCAGTATATAATACTAATCGAAAACACAAAATAAGAATGGGAAAATCGAAGCACTGTTAAAATTTTTGGGCTTGAACTCATTTAATTTTTAGTACATTTGAAAGATGATCATGAAATTTAATTTCCAAAAAGTAACTTGTCTTTGAAATTTTCTTTTCTAAAATGAACCTGTAACTAATGGCAGAAAGAAAAGCATAACGATTGAGTCACTTTTGGCGAAATGATGGCATTTTTTGTAAATGAAGCCTAAAATTACTGAATAATTGTCACTATAACTTTAAAAAATCATAATTCCCAAACAACGA
>JAPYZL010096853.1:0-19350 GCA_030522825.1 Platygaster orseoliae
ATTCGGGATTTATGAATATTTCCCTAGGGTTTTATTGATAACTCCCGCTGATTTCCGAGTACTCCAAAAAGAGGATTTCGTTCCTGCGTTCCATAAAAACTAAGTGGCCACTTTTATACATGCATGGGAAAAAATATTGTATGCCACACGAGACAAAAAGGATGATTCCACCGAGTGCAATTGCGCACTCGTTGGAATCATCCTTTTTCTCCCTTGTAGCACAAATATCTATTTTAGGTCTTTCTAAAGAAATATTTAATAATTCTAGATAAAAAATAAGAGTATTGTACGATAAAAAGCTTGTCTTAGAGCTTAGACTTATCAAGTTTACTAATCAAATTATTATTATCAAAAGATTTTACCTCAGAAGTCGTTTGAAGAAATCGGTATCATATACGAAATTGCGAAACTATAAAATCTCTACGTGGTAATCTAAAATTTTGTCGTGCGATTTATAGATAAATACCTTTTAGAGTTCGCCGCTTCCGTGATTATTCATTTTTATTATTCTCGTCAGAAATACGCATTTTTTCATATCTTAAATAAATTATTGTAACTCGAGGATTGAACAATCATTTAATTTCTCGGAATCGATTAGCAAAAAGATTTTAATCTTTTAAAAATCCAATAATCTAAATTATTACTCATTTCTTTACTTTATTATAAAAAACTTATTACTTATGTTTGTAACATTTATCAATATATAATGAAATAAGACTTGTGACCATTCTATCATCTTATTTACTTTAATTATATTGTCATTTCTATTTTATTTCATTAATTTTTTGCATAACTACTCGCGTTTGTACAAAATGATAAAATTTCTGGGCATAGATAAGATGACAGACGTCAATGAATTTTTTATCTCTGTTTACTTCAAAAACTGATATGATATTCAAAATATTTTGCATTACAACAGTTATACGTGCATAGGCGTAGACAGAACAAATTTTAGGAGGGGTTTTGTGAAAAAATCTGTCTGGATAATATTTTTTAGGAAATCTATAAACGTGTTTAAAATTATGAAGCTGTATAGAAATTTTTATTATTAGAAAAAACTTTCAGTTCAAAAAAAATGAGGAAATGTAGAAAATGATAAAAGTATTAGCAAAAGATGAAATCGAGTTTCATTATATTTAATATGTATATGAAAAATTTTCTACCCTGGATTATAAAATAACATTATTATATTATGAGAATATTATATAATTTTTTTAAAATATATTAAAAAATAATAGTTGAAAAAATATTCTTAGTTACTATGTTTTCAGATTATAATATTAAAATAATATTAAATAATATATGATATGAAATTTAGAAACTCCGAAACTCCTAAAATTGGAAAATCTTATTTCTGAAACTAGAATTTCAAAGATTAAAAATCATAAAATAATAAAAGAATTATATTTCTCAATAATTTCCAAAATTTATAAAATTTCTGTTTTTAATTGTTTATACAACTTTGTCGTATTTTTTCGTATTTTTATAGACTTCTCGGAATTGTATGGATTCACTCTACAAATTTTTCAAATTCGTTTCTAAAGTATTGGAATTTACACTAATTTTTAATTGTTCTTATTTTTATAGATTTCTAATTTATTTTTAGATTGCCATATAGATTTCTAGAATTATAATTTCTATAAATTTTGAGTATTTTCCAAGATGCTTAGGATAAAGTAAAATTACGTATATTTTGCATATTTTATAGTTTTTTAATTTTTTCATACTTTTTATAGCGTTTATAAGATTTTTTAGCATTTTATAGTATTCTTATTAATATCTAGTAATTTTTACAACATTTTTTTTGTTAAAAATTTTTCAAAATTTTTCAAAAACAGTTCTTTCATGGAATTCACATATGTACTTTTAGTATTTCTTCAGTTTGTTTATCATTCGAAATACGTTTTGTAATTTTTATATATTTCTGTCTAAATATCTAGAATTCAATATCCCAAAATTTTATGTTTACCAAATTTTCAATATTTTCGTTAATAACGAACTGGAATCAATAAAATTCGTGAATGCACTTAAGATCTAAAAAAATGAATTTAAAAAAAATGAACACGTATTTTTTCTTTTTCTGATAGACTGAAAATTGCTGGAGATTCAAGGGTTTAAAAAAATGACGTGACGTCAAAAAATACGTGTCAATTTTTTTTCAGCTATCTAACAGACGTACCTATATAATAGAATTGTTTCTTCATGTTCCTTATTCTAGTTTTTTTTTATTAATCACTGGGTTGCAATTATTTTGCAAATTTATTTTTTCTACGCTTTTCTAGTCAAGCATTTATAATTGTAATTCTTCTGAAGCCAGGATTGCTTTTATTTTTGAGTTAGTGAAATTAAGGATCCTAAAATTGATTAAATTTTTTTTTTTTAATTCTAGTTATTATATTTTACTAAATAATAAATATATATAATAAAAAATAATATAATAAATATATTCTTGAAATAATATTATATAATTATGATTTTTATTATCTAAATATAATAAATATATTCTGTTATCGTTTGTAATATCATTGATTTTAGAGTCCATTATTTGTATTTTTTTTATTTTTACATGAAATGATACATATTTTTTTATTATCTTTCTTCCCAACAATCGTTTAGCTCCACAGTAAATAATTCTAATTCAAACATGAACTTATTTACCATAAGTGGCAAGCTAATGAAATCATCGAATCCATGTGATAGAATAACTCTTGGAGAGAAAACGAGAAAACTCGAGACTTGATCTGCATAATGAGCCATCAACAGTAGGTCTCGTATCGCGGCGGTCGAATACCTCCAACACGTTCCCTCCCTACTAATTAAAGTTATACCGATCCATGGACCAGATTAAGGAAGAAAATCGATTATAATCACGTCTCTTATGTTCCCCAGCTGATGCGATTCGCGATTTGATAAACGTTTATGGTCATGCATATCGTCAGCTCAGATTAACTTTACTCCCATAACGTTATTATTATTTTTCTTTCCCAACGATCGTGCTTCATTAATTTTTCACTTTTTAATTGCAAAATGCAATTTTTAGGAAATAAAGGGTTTTCTGCCACGTGAACAAAGGTTTCTTTGTGATGGTTATAATTTACGAAGTTAATGAAAATTGTATGTATTTTTAGGAATGAATTCAGTGCACGGAAAAAACAATATGGTTGTCACAACCTCATAAATAGTAACATTTTCCACAACTATTTTCATGGTCTAGACAACCTCATTTGTGGTTAGTGCAACAACATTAAAAGTTACGGCGATTTTTGTACAGGTTGTAGTAACTGTGAATGTGGTTGCACCAACCAAAAATGAGGTTGTCTACACCATGAAAATAGTTGGAGCTAATGTTACTATTTATGAGGTTGTGACAGCCGTATTGTTTTTTCCGTGTGCATTATTCCCAAAATAATCTTGCTGCAGGGGCAAGTTCATTATTTAACCGTGAAAAGAATCATTCATTGAATTTATTCAGCCCACGTCTTTTTCTTATACTCTCGACTCGAAAGAGAGAAAGTCAATGCTCTCTCGACACTGACCCTGCAATTCCAGTTGCATCACCGAATTACAGTCTCCACTTATGCAATTCTCTCTCCTTTTCTTTTCCTGGTTTTTTTTCTCTCTCTTTCTCTTTCTACGGCGCATAACCATTCAGGCCGTTTATTCATTCAAAGGACTGTTGAACTCTATTATGCAAACAATTCATCTCGTCGGAGCAATCACGCGAATTTATTTTTTTTTCCGCGTTCACGAAATCACTTCACGTCAGTCAATCATTGTCATATTCCACGACGAAAGTCATGCAAGCATTCTTGAACTGAGTTTATACTTTTGAACTGGATTTTTGAGAATAATATTGAGACGTGTTGATTAGAGGGTTGATTACTTCCGTGGAATTCTTGGGATTTTCGAGGCTTTTATTAACGAATAAAAAAAACGTTATCATGTCTGAAAGAAGTATTTTAGTAAATGAGGTATACGAAGTTCGTGATGGTTTTTGGTGATTTTTCATATTTTTTGAATTTTGAAGAGTTTTAGAGAATCATCGGAATTTTGAACTTTTTTGTTGTACGTAATTTTAAGAGTTTTCAACATAAAAAGAGCTTTTGAGAATTTTTTGAATATAACATATTAGGAATTTAGTATACTACTTGAAATTCCTCCTTATTTTGAAGTATTTTTGAGCTTTTCAGATTTTTACTAAAAAATGAAAGAACATCATCATGCATATTTCGGAGAAATATTTGAATGAAGAAAATATGCAAAACTTATTATTATTTTTTGAAATTTAACATGTTTTGAATTGTCGAGAATTCCGATTAATCTTTAAAATTTTAAACGATTTTACTTTTTATAATCATCAAAAATTCCAACATAAAACAAGCTTTTGAGAACATTTTTGAATTACCTTTGATTGGAAGTTTGTTGAAATTAGCTTTCATTTGAAAATTTGTTTATATTTATTTTAGTTATAATTCTACATTTTTTAACTTTTACAGACTTTTAGACAATCTTCAGAATTTTCAACTATTTTGTTTTATAAAATTCACAACATTTCCAACATAATAAGAGCTTTTGAGAATTTTTTGGAATTATCGTATTAGTAATTCATTACACTAATTCAAATTTTTCCCTATTTTTAAGTATTTTCAAGTTTTTCATATTTTTAGTAAAAAATGAAAAAACACCATTATGCAATATTCTTTAGAAAAATATTTTAATGATTAAAATACGCAGAATTCATCATCATTTTCTATGATTCCGCGTATTTTCAGAATTTTTAAAAATTTAAGATGATTTTTATTAGAATACTCCATTTTTTTTTTCTAAAATTTTCACAATCTCTAACATAAAACGAGCTTGAGTTAAATTAAGTTAGTTGAGCTTGAAATTAAGATATGAAGAATTATTCATTGCAACAATTAGAAAATTTCCTTGAGTATTTTCAAGTTTTTCAGATTCTTGTAAAAAAATGAAAATACATTTTTGCAGTATCTAGAAATACACGTTCATGCACTTTGAAATATGAGGTCATTCACAAAATTATTCAAAAAGAAACTTTTTCATCAGTTAAGTGAATTTCCATGGAATTTAGGAAATTTGAACAACATGTGTTTTACCTGTAACTTAAATCATTTTGAATAATTAAAAATATCAAAATTTTTAAGGACTGTAAATAATCCCAACAAATACAAAAAATATGTAGAAATCTAAAAAACATTTCAAAATTTTCTACATTCCAAAAAACTACAGAATATGTTCAATCGTTACGAGACATCCGAAAATTCTGGAAATTCTAAACAAAGTCTAGAAATTTAGAAAACAACGCTAACTTTTGAAAATTGCAAAAATTTTTGAGGATTCGGTAAAACTGCAATACATGAGAAAATGCATTTTTAAAATCTCACATTTAAACTTCAAAAAACCGTAAAAAAATCTTCAAAACTGCATTCTACATTCATTGTAAAGTACAGAAACTACACGTAAAGAAATATTTAGTTCCAGCAATCAAATTATTTAGTAAAATATAGACCAACCAAAGTTTTGGATGTGACAACCAAAGTTTTGTTCATTTCAACTACAGTTTTCGGTATGAAAATTTTATATTGGTAGTCACAATGAAAATTTTGGCTTTCATAACCAAAACTGTGATTGCCATACCTAAAAATTTGGTTGGTCCATATTTTGCTAGACAAATGGTTGCTGGAACCAAACATATCTTTCCGTGTACGGATAATTCATACAAATGTTTGAAATTAAAACAATTTTAATTTCCCCCTCCCTCAACTTCCCTACACGGAGATTAATGATTTGGTTACAAAAACCTTTGATTTATTAAAATATGGAAGCACAAAAGTTTTTGGTACTACAACCAAAACTTTGGTTATGCCAACCAAAGCTTCTGTTATAGTAACTAATGACCAATTTTCATGACTGACACTTAGGTTGCAATAACCAAATATTTGCTTATCATACCTAAAGTTTTGCTTGTAATACCCAAAACTGTGTTGAGCTCATATTTTACTAAATCAATGGTTGCTGTAACCAAAATTTTTTCTCCGTGTAGTATAGACGTTCATAGTAACAAGGAAAAAACCTGCAGAATTCCACGTACGTTGTCCGATAATAAAGTGCTCGGAAAGACAAAAAAAAGCATACGGAGAAAACCAGGCGTGTTATCAACCGAAGTAAAGCGCTGCGATTTATCGATTTTCCCCTCGATATGATTTACGTTATCAAATATGCGGGCCTTGTTCCTCGATATCCTTTCTGCGATCCTGATTGGCCTTTAACTTTTCAATGGTAATATATCCCGCGCGGATCTTTGCACGCCTATGACGTAAGCTCTTGTAAATCGTGACTCTAACCAACAGATCGTTCAAAAGCCAACATGCCCTCGACCATTAACGTTATCACCGATATAGGAAGTTGGAACTTGGGACCTATGCACCAGTGGGCCTTGCTATGTTTTTCAATTCTTAATTGAGCTTTTGTGCGCTCTTCCACTCCTTCCCCAACGAATGCAAAACGCAGAAAACATTTTCCAAAAATACATTACAGGTCTAAAGTTTTGGCCCAACACATTCAAAAAAGTCAATCTTATTTTAAGCTGCAACATAATTAAGACACCTCTTGAAATTCAAATAATATCTTAAATTGAGTTCACGTTAATTTCGAAAGATCTTTTAATCCCCCTCCCACCCCCCCTCTCATATCCATGTTCGTCACTTCAAATAAACATATTAAAAAAAAAAAAAAAACCAAACCTAAAAGCCTGTCAAAACGGAATCTGGAAGATCTAGAAATTCCAGAACACGAGAAGAAAAAAATGCGATCCTGCCTTTTAAAACTTGGAGTGCAAAAAACTGGCATCAGTTCATTATCAAAATCCAATTCATCAAAATCTTAAAAAACCTTTTAGAAGTCAATTAAAACGAAGTGTATGTTTTCCGAAAAATGGCTGATTAAGATGTCACCAGAAAGAATAGAGAAAAAGTGCGAGAAAAAAGGTAGTGAAATAAGTGGGAAGAAAAAGATGCGGGGGGGAATAAACGACCTTGCTACTTTCAATAGCAAGGTTGTTGCTGCCTGTTGAGCAGTCGAGCTGGGGCATGATTGCTAGCCTATCGCGCTTTACTGATTTACTCTTCTTTCTGCGGCTATTACTCCTGTAAGAGATGTAATAATACCCGTGATATCAGCTCAGGACTCGTTTTAACCTGCAACAATGATTGGCCGAGCGAATCCTTATCAGCCAACAACGATCGCGTCGATGTCCTTCGGATCAGTTTATTTTGTTTTTTTTTCTATTTTTGTTAGTTTCAAGAGTATTTTTTCAGGCGATGCTCCAGGCTAAAAATTGAATCTTATTTTAAGATGCAACAAAATTAAGGTATGACTTGGAATTTGCTAAATTTAGTCTCTGATTTTGATGACTTTTAAGCAGGCAAGTCTTAAATTAAAATGCTTTCTTATAATTTGAGGAAATCATTCTTGATTCAAGACATATCCTCTTGATCTAGAACTAGCTTCACTCTAAAAAGTCAATCTTATTTTAAGATACAACAAAATTAAGTGATGACTTGAAATTCAAATAGTATCTTGAATTCAGTTCATTTTCAAATTTATTTTTAAGCAAGCAAGTCTTAAATCAAGAGGATGTGTCTTGAATCGAGAATGATATCCTTCAATTACGTTGAATCTTCTGAAGTTAAGACTTGCGTGCATAAAATTAATTGTAATATATATTGAATTTAAGATTATATTGAAATTTCAAGACGTGCCTTGATTTTGTTCCATCTTAAACTAAGATTCAATTTTTTTAGTGTTGTTTGAGCATAAATTTGAACATAGACTACATTTAAAATAATATTTGAATTTCAAGTGGCGCCTTAACTTTGTTGCATATTAAAATAAAATTGACTTTTTGAGAGTGTATGCTGCACAAACAACATTCTGAAAATTGTTGAATCTTGTTTTAAGATGCAACAAAATTAAGACATAACGTAAAATTAATATATAATAATCAATTTAATTTAGGTACACAATTACTTTCAAGGGGGCAAGTCTTAAATTAAAACGCTTTATCATAATTCAAGGAAATTATTTTTGAACGAAGACATTTCCTATTGATTTGAGACTTAACTCGTTGAAAATGAATTTAGACAGTTACTAAATTTACGATATTGTTTGAATTTCAAGTGGTGTCTTAAATTTGTTGCAACTTAAAATAAGATTGATTTTTTCGAGTGTATGCACAAAACACACTCTAAAAATTAGTGAATCTCATTTCAAGATGCAACAAAATTAAGGCACGACTTGAAATTCGCTAGATTGAGTCTATGATTTCAATGACTTTCAAGCGGGGAAGTCTTAAATTAAGACGCTTTATCATAATTTGAGAAAATCATTCTTGGTTCAAGACATATCCTCCTAATTTAAAACTTGATTCCTTGAAAATGAATATTGACATAAATTAATTTAAAGATATTATATGAATTTCAAGTGGTGTCTTAATTTTGTTGCAACTTAAAATAGGATTCACTTTTTTGAGTGTATGCACAAAAAACACTCTAAAAATTGGTAAATCTCAGTTCAGGATTGAACAATATCAAGGGATGACTTGAAATATGCTTATTTGAGTCTATGATTCTAATGACTGTCTAGCAGGGAAGTCTTAAATTATGACGTTTTCTCATAATTTGAAGAAATCATTTTTGATTCAAGACGTATCTTCTTGATTTAATAATTGATTCCTTGAAAATAAATTTTGACACAACCTAAATTAAAGATATTATTTGGATTTGAAGTGGTGTCTTAATTTTGTTGCGACTTAAAATAAGATTGAATTTTTTGAGTGTGTGCACAAAAAACACTCTGAAAATTGGTGAATCTCAGTTCAAGATGCAACAGAATCAAGGCATGACTTGAAATTTGCTAAATTGAGTTTATGATTTTAATTACTTTCAAGCAGGGAAGTCTTAAATTAAGACGCTTTATCATAATTTGAGAAAATCATTTTTGATTCAAGATATATCCTCTTCATTTGAGACTTGATTCCTTGAAAATAAATTTTGACATTAACTAAATTTAAGATATTATTTAGATTTCAAGTTGTGTCTGAATTGTGTTGCAACTTAAAATAAGATTGACTTTTTTGAGTATATGCACAAAAAACACTGTAAAAATTGTTATATCTCATTTTAAGATGCAATAAAATCAAGGCATGACTTGAAATTCTCTAAATTGAGTCTATGATTTTAATGACTTTTAAGCAGGCAAGTCTTAAATTAAGACACTTTATCATAATTTTAAAAAATCATTCTTGATTCAAGATATATCCTCTTGATTAAGAACTTGCTTGTTTGAAAATAAATTTGAACATAGACAACATTAAAAATAATATTTAAATTTCAAGTGACGCCTTAACTTTGTTGCATCTTAAAATTAAATTTAGTTTTTAGAGTGTATACACAAACAATGCTCGACAATTTGTTGCATCTTATTATAAAATGCAACAAAATTAAAGCACAACTTGAAATTGAAACATCACCGTAAATTTTGTTTATGTTTACAATTACTTTCAAGAGAGCAGGTCTTAAATTAAGACGCTTCATCATAATTTAAGGAAATCATTCTTGATTCAAAATATATCTTCTTGATTTGAGACTTTATACCTTGAAAATAAAATTTTACAGGAACTAAATTAAAGATATTATCTGAATTTCAATTGGTATCCTTATTTTGTTGCAACTTAAAATAGGATTCACTTTTTCGAGTGTATGCACATACAACACTCAAAAACTTATTGAATTTTATGATGAAATTCAAAGAAATAAAGATACATCTTGAATTTTGAATATTACCTTAAATTCAATTTATGTCCACAATTTCTTTTATGCAGGCAAGGCAAGAAGTAAGACAATTTCTCATAATTTGAGAAAATTATTCTTTTGATTTAATACATATCCTATTGTTTTAAAACTTGCTTGTTTGAATAAAAATGTAAACATCGACTAAATTTGAAATAATATTTGAATTTAAAGATGTGACTTAATTTTGTTGCATCTTGAGAAAGGATTGACGTTTTAGAGTGTATGCAGAAACAACATTCTAAAAATTGTTGAATCTCATTTCAAGATGCAACAAAATTAAGACACAACTTGAAATTAATATAAATATAAATCGATTTAATTTATGTTCACAATTATTTTCAAGCAGATAAGTGTTAAATTAAGATGATATCTTATAATTTGTGAAAATTATTCTTGATTTAAGTATTGCTTCCTAGAAAAAAAATTCGAACATGGACACAATTTAAGATAGAATTCGAATTTCACGTCGTGCCTTAATTATTTAACATCTTAAAATAAGATTGACTATTCACAGAGGTAGTAATAAAGCACTTTCTATATATTTTTTTGTATTTAAAAGTTTTAAATGTCTCAAAAAACAACGAAAAACATATTAATAATATTTTTCACAATCGATAAAAATTATTTCATTTCTAATATACACTTGGATTTGAAAATCCAATGAAATTTTTGCAAATAAAATACATAAATTGTTACAGAGTGACTTATGTTTAATTCTTGGTTACATACTTTTCTTGGATTTACCTCAAAAACATCCAAAATAAAGATAATAAAAATATAACGGAAACTTTCATGACAGAAATAAAATTATCGTAATGTATAGAAAATCAAGATAATCTGACATTACTCTATGAAACAATTTCACGTTTCACGAAGAAATAACGTGATATAAGATAAAGGTAAACAAGTGAATTTTTATCTTAATATTGAAAGAATGATTTGATAGCGGTGAATTTGAGATTGTCATCAAATTGATAAGAATTAGATATTTTACCGTTGAAGTAGATAATGAAGTGATTGAAAAACTGTAAAATTTAAAAAATAATTTGGATATAAAATCAGGAAACATGTAAATTTATTCGTAGTCTTAATCATCTATGAGTTGAAAAGTAATATTTTTTTGCAACAATTTTATACGATTTCGGAACTTTTTGGTATTATCAATTTGATCAGCGGTGTTTTTTGCTATCTTTGAGGTTTTTATTCATTATCATTCACTTGAATGATAAAAAATCTTGAATTCACTAATATCAAATCGTTCTTTAAATAAAAAAAAATTATTATTTTGCTTTACGTCTTTTATTCGGGAAATAAAATTTTATTTATTGCTAAAATATAAATTCGTATACTCAGTAGAAAAAGCACATGATTCACGTAACATAAGTCATCTTTGAATTAAGTAGTCATATTTATTTGAAAAATTTTTAATCGTACTTAAAACTGTTGAATAACATTGACTCATCAACAGTACTTTTTTGCTTCTTCCAAGATTTTCATTTATTTTATCATCCACTTGAATAATAAAAAATCTGCTCGATCAAAATGTTGGATTCTCAACAACCAAATCATTTATTCAATATTAAACAATAAAAATCACCTATTTATCTTAATTTTTTTTATTGTTTTAGGTATCATTTTGTTAAATCATCAAGTCAAATAATTTTGCAACATAAGTCATCTTTCAACTGAGTAGTCATATTTATTTCAAAATTCTTACTCATTTTCGAAACTCTTGAATAGCATTGACTCGTCATAAATGTTTTTCTGCTTGTCTCAAGACTTTTAATCATTTCATCATTTTCGTAAACGATAAAATATCTACTTGTCAAAAATCTGGAATTCGCCATTATCAAATCATTCTTTAAACAAAAAAAATCGCTTTTTTATCGTCATCTTACGTCACGCCTTTTCTTCGTAAAACTGAGAAATCTCTCATGGAATCACATAGGATTATCTCGATTTTCCATCAATTACGACAATTTCTGTCGCCAAAGTGCACATTAGATTTTTACACGCGTCACATTGCAAATCGCAAATGTATGTTTTTTTCCCCGATTTTTTGTTTACGATTCCTCGACAACGTGCAATCAAAGGGATACGTGTGAATTACCCGCCACGTTTGTAATTTATTGTTCGTTTTTTGTCTTTTTTTTCCTATTTTTGTTTCTTCGCGTTCGACACGTAAGTTCCTCTTTCCCCAGAAAAAATACACGCAATAAGATGCGCTGCTGCTCATTACGTGCATTAGCGAGCGCGTAATTTCATCATTTCCTGGGTAATTTTGCTTGGCGAGAAAATTTCGATCGATATTAAGAATTGATACATCATTCAAAATTGACTATTTGCGGAAAACAAACAATTTTCGTTGTTTTTTTCTGACTGAAAAATCATACATATTCCCAGGATCATAGTTTTGTGAATTTTTGAATTGATGATCTTTTTATAACTTATGATTCATGTTGGATTTTGAAATAAAATTTTATGACACTCATTACAGTTGTTAATTTTTTGCAGTGAGTTTAAGTAAAAACTTTAATGTATGAAAAGAAGTTTTTGTAGTTTTTCTGTGAACTGAGAAATTCCGAAAACTTTTCTGATAAATTGAACTCGTTAAGATTTTTAAGAAAAGCAAATTTCCCTGTTGCATTTCTTGGAACCATAGTAAAAATTTTCGAAATGAGTATGAATCAATTCCATCTTGCAATTTTTTTCCACTCGATCGCTACGATGGAAAAATGTGAATTAGAACGTCTAAAAAGGCGACGGAATTATTTTTCTTCCCCATAAATCGTAAAATATTGAATTCCTTTGTAAGTGAGTGCGGCCTTCGCGATTACTTTTTGGAGCCGACATTATAACGGCGTAATTACTATTACGGGCAAGGTAATTACGCGGCTAATTCCCTATAATAAAGCAAGCACAGGGAAAACATAGTTTACAAATGTTTTTTTTTTTTTTTTTCATAAATTAGTTGTCACATTATGAAACAGTGCTTCTAGGAAATAATGAATGATGAATTTTTCACGAAATTAACAAAAAAATTATCCAAATAATTTTTTAGTTTGATATTCTAAACTTTGAAGTTTTAAAGAGTTCTCAACAGGTTTTGATAAAACGTATTTTTACATACATTACGTGGATTTACAGATTTCTAGTGTTTTTCGTGTTTTTTTTTTTGGATTCATAAAATTTTCTATGATTTAGTAGTTCTTTTTTTGATTGCTAGTTGTGTTTTAGAATTCAATGTTCAGTAAATTTTTAGAAATTGAATGGATTCTTCAAAATACTGTGTGTTCATGAATTTCTAATAATTTTAGAATTTTACACATTCCTATATATTTATATTGAGAATTCAATACCCTGAGATTGAAAATTTATCAAAAAAAAAAATTCAATTTAAAAAAATTCATATTACAATATGAAAATATATTGCATTCGTACTATTTTTTCAAGTTTTTAGTAAGAATTAAATATCATAGAATTCTACAAATTTGTCACAGGTTTCTAGTATTTCTATGGTTCTTTTCAGATTCCTATTGAACTCAGAAAAAAAGTTATTTAACAATCGAAAATCCAATATGTCTAAAACTAGAATACAATAGTTAGAAAACAATTTTAGATTTATTAATTATGAGTTATGTAAGATATGCATAAACCACACTGATAGACAAATCTAGTATTTTTTACTGAAAAATATTTTAATGGTGGATCGCGATAAAATACAGTATTCCTTGTATACAGTATTGTACTATTTAAAATATTCATATTGTAGTCATTGGCATATAGTATAATAGTTGAAGCTGTTCGTTTTAGTAAAACTCGTATATGTATAGTAATCTTATGACAAAAATGTAGAAATTATTATCATGTATGGTAATTTATCATATTTTGTATATTGAGAACTGTCATTTTATAAAGTAGGAAATAAAATGTTTAGTATGTTTTACTATATATTAACTAATAATTGCGATATTTGACGTTTTACTATACTGCATGGTAAAAATGAACATATGTATGGCTGAATGTACTGTAATACATGAAAAATTAAAATAATATTTTAGATTTTCCTATAATACAGTAATTTTTCCAATATTTATAGTGCACATTACTAGGTTTTTTTGCGGTGTATCTTTTAAAACCGAGAAAATTTTGAATTTTCCAAAATATTTTACATTCCTACATTTTATAATATTTTTTTATTTCTAGATTTTTTAAAAAATCTTCTAGATTCGCCAATTTTATTTTATTTCATTTCTAAATTTTTTTGAGATTCCAAATTTCTTACAATTTACAGAATTTAAGAAGAATTTCTGATATAACAAATTCCTCGGAATTTTGAATTTTTCAAAGTTTCGAAGACTCGCAGATTTTTATTGAAATCTCTACTTATCGATAATTTTTGTACTGAAAAACAGTTTTTGATTTTTTGAAAATTCAAAGACCTCAACACAGTTCTTATAGTTTATCGGAATTTTGAAAAATTTCCACAACTCACGAAATTTATCGATATTTTGTAAGATTCTACAAATTTACAGGAAATTGTAAAATTATTGACAACCTTCGAAATTTTCCACGACATTTATTGAAAGAAATTTTCTTCGGAACTATTCATTTTTCAAAGTTTTGACGACTTGTTGGTTTTCATTGAAAACTGTTATTTATTGAAGTAAAAAAACAAAAATGTGTTTTTTTTACAATATATGTACTTACAATTGCGATAATTAACGTTTTACTATACTGCAAGGTAAAAATATATAATACATGAAAAATTAAGGTAATATTGTAGATTGTCCTAGAATACAGTTATTTTTCCACTATTATTATGGTACAAATTACTAATTTTTTTTTACGGTGTATTTTTTGAAACTGAGAAAATTTTGAGTTATTAAAAATATTTTAGAATCCCACATTTTCTTATTTTTTTTAATTCTAGATTTTTTGAAAAATCTTCTCGATTTGTCAATTTTTATTTTATTTCATTTCCAGATTTTTTTTTAGATTCCACATTTCTCACAATTTACAGAATTTAAGAAGAATTTTTGATATTATAACAAATTCCTCGGAATTTTGAATTTTTCAAAGTTTTGGAGACTCGTAGATTTTTATTGAAATCTCTATAGTTATCGATCATTTCTGTACTAAAAATTGTTTATGAAGATTCAAAGACCTTAACACAGTTCTTACAATTCATCGGAATTTTGAAAAATTTCCACAATTCACGAAATTTATCGACATTTCGTAAGATTCTACAAATTTACAGGAAATCGTGATATTATTGACAACCTTCAAAATTTTCCATGACATTTATTGGAAGAAATTTTCTTTGGAACCATCAATTTTTCAAACTTTTGATGACTTGTTGATTTTTATTGAAATCTGTTATTTACCTAAGTAAAAAAGAGATTGTGTTGTTTTTTACTGTATATCAACTTATAATTGCGATGTCCGACGTTTTACTATACTGCATGGTAAAAATAAATCTCTGTAATACATGAACAATTAAAATAATATTGTACATCTTCCTAGAATACATTAATTTTTCCAATATTCATAGTACAAATTACTAAGTTTTTTTTCTCAGTGCAGTTAATATTCATATTAATTGAGCCATAACCCTTATCGGCGTTCAGCGTAATAGTTAATGAGCAAAACCGAATTCCTTATTGAAAAAAGGTATAAGGATCCAGGAATGCCCTCTAAAAAAATGCCATCCCGTCAAATAAACGACGTATGACCCCCGGCAGATATTTTAATGAGTCGATTTAGCCCCGTAGAATGCGGCGCTTTTCGATTATTTAGCTCGATAGCGCGGTCTCGTTACCGAGGTATAGCACGGGGAAAAAAGACTTGGCACCTATGCTGCGGTAGCACAAGCCATATATACCTACGTACGTACGTACATCCGAGGAGCGTGCATTACACTCGAGTACTCGCGAATACTCGTTTTGTGCAGGCCAACAAACGCGCGCACATTTCGATATTACCCGGCTTTATTACCATCAACCTTTCGCATCCGCTTGAAATCACGATTTTTCTACCGTGATCGCGATCAGCTGCGCCGCAACATTGTGCACTTTTTTCACCAACAGTGATTTGTATCTTGGATGTATCGAATATGCGCAGCATCAGTAATTAGACAAAGAAATGAGATTCTCTTACCTCATACGCCGATATGTTTGTAACACTAGGTGAAATTGTTTTGATATTGTTTTGAGGGATTGATAGATGATTTTTCGCGAGGAATAGGCATGCAAAAAAATCAATCTTATTTTAAGTTACAACAAAATTAAGATACTACTTTAAATTTAAATAATATCTTAAATTTGCATGCAGATTTTTGTGTGTATATTCTTAATCATTTTTACCTATTCAGTTATTTTAAAAATTATTTTTATGCATTATTTCTTTAAAATTCCGTTCATAATACTTATTATCATTTTCTTTCTGACATTACATATAAAAGGATGGTTTTTCTATGAACAAGATAAATAAAATTACCGTATAATTTTCTTTCAGTACGCCAGATATTCGTTTCGATGATCAGAAGCTACTAAAATCCATTATGAAATCAATCTCAAAATCATTAACGAAGAATGTTAAAGTAATAAATTTATTATGATTCAAACAACCCAACCTTGGCCGATTTGTAACCGCGTGCCCCGACATAACCTTTTTTTTTTCACCTCGCGTTCGAAGATGATACGTCGATTGTGTCATATCTAATTCTGTATTCATTATGGGGTCAATTTCTTTCCTTATCAAATCGAAGAATGCCTTTTTAGCCCCAAATAGAGATAAATTTTTTCAATGTCAACTGTAATTATTTCGTCATTGTCTGCCAAACGTGGTCGCAAATTCGGCTGGAATAGTAATTGCGAATTTTTCGGGCTAGACAAAGCCATGCTTTGCAGGGACAAAATAAAGTAAGTCCCAAAACAAATCAAATAAATTTAACGACTTCTCTGCAAAATGAAGAAGAAATTATTCTTAGAAGGATTTTTGGACGTTGATTAAAAATTTCCACGACAGCAAATGACAAATAACATGACATTTTCGAAAAAAACTTGGAATCTGGATTTTCCAAGTTTCTATGCGAATAGACTTGAGGTAGTTTTTCCCTAGCGCGGGCAAATGAGCGAAGTAAAAAGCGTTTTGTCGAGGGTTAAACCGAGGCAAGAAGATGGTCGGTGCAATTGAGATACAGCGCGAGAGCGTAACTAAACAACGGAATACCAGCTTATAAGGCGCGGAACAATGTCCATTACACCGGGCAAGGTTTTATTTCCCGCGCGGTGTCACATTTCAATCGTGTTTTTCTCGCTTTGTCTCGCGAGACGTGATTTTTTACCTATTTTATAGATTCCAGAATCCAATGTTTCGACAATAACAGCATATTCATAAATTTAAGTGACACTGTTTTCCAACCAGTCTGAGATTATGATGAGCAAGGCTAACCACACACCGAACGAAAAATCAAGTACTTTTTAATAAAAAATATAGTGATGGAGGATCGAGATGAAATATGGTAAATTTTACTATATACATTATTGTATTATTCAAAATATACTATATTATATATAGTTATACTTATGAGAAAATATAAAAATTATGATCATGTAAGGTAATTTCCATGTATTGTGTATGAGAACTGTTATTTACTAAAGTGAAAAATACAGTATGTTTAGTATTTTTTACGATATGTCAACTTATAAATGTGATATTTGACAATTTACTATACTGCATGGTAAAAATAAATATATCTATGGCTAAATGTATTATTAATATATGAAAAATTAAAATTTTATTGTAGATTTTCCTAGAATATAGTAACTTTTCCAATATTTTTAGTTCAAATATTTATTACTACGTTTTTTTTTCAGTGTGATTTCTCGATCTTTAAGAGCCAAAATGATGAGGGCCCAATAAAAAGCTGAAAGCTTTATTATAAGAAACAAAAAGTAAGTTTTTTTTAGCTCCAAAGGATCTAGAAATTATGAAAATTATGAAGAATAAAAACGGAGCGTTATACAATGAAGATTTTGAGTTTTTAGTATTTTTATAGTTTTCTAATTTATTTGTAGATAGTTATATATATTTATAGATTTCGACGCTCTAGAATTCTAACTTTAATAGATTCCTATAATTTTTAAAAATGTCGGCGAAAATTATATTTACGTATATTTTAAATATCATATAGATTTTCGTACACTGAGAGAAAAATCGAGTAGTTTTGACTAAAAAGTATAGTAATATGGGATCGAGATGAATATAGTAAATTTCACTATACATCGTATTGTGCTATTCAAAATATTCATATTGTAGTCATTGGCATATAGTATTGTAGTTGTGGCAATATGAAATAAAATATGTTGAGAATTTTTTACTATATACCAACTTATGTTCGCGATATTTGACGTTTTACTATACTGCATAATAAAAAAAATGTATCTATTGCTAAATACACTGTAAATATATGAAAATTAAAAATAATATTGTAGTTTTTCGTCTAATATGGTAATTTTTTCAATATTAATAGAACAAATTCGTTTTTTTCTCAATGCACAATATTTACGAAAAATCCAGAAATATTTTTCATTACTTACAATAATTCATGATGAAATTTAATTAATGAATAATTTTTGCTAATTTGAATTTGTTTCTCTAAACTAAAAATATTTTACAGTCAAAAAAATTGTGTTTATTTGAAGTAAAAATTTATTTAAGTAAACCAAATATTTGGTTGGTCAAATAACGACCAAACGTTTGTTTGAGCCATTCAAATTGGTTTTTAATTGTAGGCAGAAAAAAGTTTCAAAGGTGTTTTTGAAGAAATCTGTCTCGATTATATTTATCTAAAAATCTGTAAAAATATTGAAAATGTTTAGTGCGCTTCGATTTCTAGAACATTAAATTTCAAAAAGCTATAAAGAAATTCTAAGTATCAGAAAACCCTTCAAGTTGGATAAATAATTTAAAAACATGAAAAATACTATAAGTATCAGAAAAAGACAAAGTCGAACTCCAAAATTTATATAACTTTGAAACTTCGAAATTTATGAAATTCAAAAATCTCATTACCGAAAACAGATAGTCAAAGATGAAAAAAAAATAAAATTCCTAAAAAAATGTATTTTTTAAGTATTTGGGGAATTTCTCGAATTTCCCTATTTTGTGCTGTTCATTCAATTTTGTCGAATTTTCATAAATTTCTTTAAATTCTGTGATTCACCTTACAGATATCTAGAATTCAATGCTAAGTTATGAAAATTTACAACGACTTTGAGTTACTAATATTTTTATGAATTTCTATGTTTTTGTCAATTGCCATGTAGATTTATAGAATGTATTTCTGTAGAATTGTAATTTCAATAAATTTCCAGTATTCTCTAAGATATCTGAAAAAATCGTATTTATGTAAATTTTAAATTTTATATATATATATATATATATATATATATATATATATATATATATATAT
>JAPYZL010096914.1:0-11001 GCA_030522825.1 Platygaster orseoliae
ATTTCGCTCCTAAATTTTTTGTGCGTAATCCTGAATATATTTGCACTTGAATAAAAAAATAAAAAAAATTTCGATTTTTTCAAACTTTTACACGGTGTTACCCCCTTAAAAGATGACACTGATCAGAATCTTCAAATTGTTTCTGAAATTTATATATTATTTATAATTTTCATAATTTTGTACAAGAACGCAGTCCGAAATTTTTGCATTTTTGAAATTGCGATTTTACGTTGGTTTTTCATCAACAATGGGTATTCGTAACTAAAAAATTGATTTATCGAATATCCAGTCTATCGATGTTTGTCATGAACCTGATATTAATTAGTAACAACAATTTACAACAAATTTGTGAGTAGTATTTAGCTGTGTTTAAGAAATAAAACAACATGTTGGTAATAAATTTCAAGTTTCATGACTGGAAAAAAGTTGAAATTGTCTTTGCCAATATTGACAATCAAAAATGACAGTTTTTGTGGATGGAATACGAATATTCTTTTGACATTTTACATAAAATAAATTTAAAGCGATGTTTTTGAAAAAATTAAGGAATTCTTATAAATGATAACATCGATATGTATTTCATAAATTTTTATGACAATTCAATAATTAAAAAAGAAATTTTGTTCATAATCATTAAAAAAATTGACATTACACTAATGTCGCCAATAAAATATTATAATTTTCTAAAAATGCTGAAATGATTTTTCTCAATTATCAGAAATCATAAATTTAATGAAGGAATTTTCTTTTTATTGATATTATCAGGTTTTCAAATGGTCTTTATTTTTCAACCTTAAACAAAGATCGTTTATCTTTTTTTTTTTTTTTTTTTGTTGATGTCTCTAATTTTAATTTCAATTTCAATTTCATCCTCACATATAGTATTTTGTATATTTCAAGTCATTTTTTCTACTATTGAGACATATTTTTCAAAAACTTACATATTCTTGGTTAAAAATTCAATGTTTCCTAATTTTTCTACTGCAGTTATGTCACAAAATTCAACAATCACAAAATCTAACAATACAAGATTATAAAAATGCTAACTATAAAATTCCAAATTCACGAAATCTATCAATAAAACATTTAAGAAATTTTTTAAAATGAATGTTTACTGCAAAATATTTTTAAAAAACTTTTTTAGAGAAGGTTGTAAGAAATTGAAACGTTATCTTTCTGAAAGCTTCCGTAAATTTTTCAGAGAAACGCTTCATAAATAACATTTCAGGGAAATTTCAAACACATTTCAAATGCGATGTTGCACTTGAAATGTAATTGAAGAGTTTCTGTAATATTACACAAAACTGTAAATACGTATAAATAAAATCGCTACGTAATAAATTGAAATCCGTAATATCACTTGATCCTCGGAGTCAAATTCTCAAAAGTCAGTAATCCAGCATATATTCTTTATCCTTTATTATTTTTGGATTTTAAAATTTGTTAAAAAAAATTATTTATACACACAATAAATTGAAATTAAAATTGTAATACACAATTTCCATATAATCAATAATTATATATGTATCTGACAAAAATAGTTTTTATTGAAAATAAAAAACAATCTTTTGAAATCTTTGAATTTCATGTTCTGGTTATGAGAATTTCGAAAGTTTAAATTATTTCGATTAATTTTTGAGAGAACTAATTTTCATATGAATTTTGAATAGATTTACATAATTTTCTAGTGTAATAAAAATTTAAAGAATTTTCTGAAATTTTTTGTTTTCTTAATGTTATGTATGAAATTTTCTTGTATTTTCTTGTATTTTTTTAATTCCTAGAATTTGATGCTCTAGTTTTGAAAATGTCAATGGTTCTGATTATTTTGATCAATTTTTGAGTAAACTGTAACTTTTATATGAATTTTGAATACATATTCATAATTTCCCAGTATAATATAAAATTTGAAGAATTTTCCGAAATTTTTCCGGTGTTTTATATAGATTTCCAGTATTTCATGTTCGAGGATTCCAAGTCTTAAATTTTTACTAAATTATTTATACATCGATTTAAAAAAAATTGTGGAATATTTACATTATTCCTCGAATATTTTCAGTATTAGTGAAACTTTACAGTATTTTCTATTACATTCTAGATTATTAGTAATATGTTAATTGTTTATAGATTTATAGCTGTAAATTTCAAATTTTAATCGATTTTCAGCAATTTTATAATTTTTTCGTTCAATACTTTTTGTAATTTTCAAGATTCTTTAGTATTTAAACAGATTAACAGATTTTCTGATATTATTACACATTTTTATACAGATGAATAAAATACGATGCTCTATAGGAATCTGCGTATATGAAATTAAATTTAGTTATCAAATTATTAATTCTTCCATTTAAATTATTTATCTTTTTATTTGTATTCAAACTTTTCCGAACTTCCACTAACGTGGGACGATCTTTTTTAAAAAAAAGAGTATTCTAGTTTAAATTTAAATTAAATTAAATTTAATGGTAATGAACAATAAAGAATTCATGATTGATTGCTAACTTTTGAATATTTGACTTGGAAGATCAATTATAGGATGATAAAACAAAAGGGGCTAACGCACTTTTCAATAAGGCGGTTTTCTTATGTAATCGGCAAAGAAAATAAGCTTCATCAAAGAGTGTGTTGATCCCTTTTGATTTCTCACCCTTCAATCGATGTTACTAATTACAAAAAATCTTGAAACATCACATACCGAGTGGGGGTAGCTACTTCAACTTCCGATTTCCTCAAACATTTTCAAAAAACCACCCTCTAATTCCAGGAATTGGGCCTTGACCTTGAAACCTTGGACTCGATGGACTTGTGCCAGCTAGACTGCGACCTTGGAGTGAAAATGGGCGCCCCCCAAGAGCTCATGGACATCGGGGACATGCCCATGGACATGGACGACCCCGATTGGCTCGACTCCCTCATGCCCCAGTCGCCCCCTCCCGCCCCCCACCCCATCTACCACCATTACCCGGTGCACCGCCCCTCGCACTCGGCCACCAACGACCTCTACGACCCGTTGCTCTCCAACAGCCAGGATCCCTTCGACCTTTTCAACCTCGAGGACTCGGATTTCAAGCTGACCTCGGACCTCTCGCTCACCTGGGACAAAGTCGACTTCGCCACCTAGCCGCAGCCACAGCCTGTCGTTGCACGTCTTTCGAACATTAAAGTCACACGGTTAGTCAACCTCTATCCCAATTCGAAGCAATCGCATTTGACTGAGGAAAAACAGTCTTGCAAAGCTCGTTTTTGATTTCATTCCATTTTTCGATTCGCGACTTTGCCGGAGCGATCAGTGTTTGAGGTAGGGATGGGTGAGTTGGAATTTCGATTGGAATGCAAAAAGTTGTTGCATTGTGGACAGAAAATAATTTCTATAGTAGTTTTAGAAAACTTGTTTTCAGCAGTTTTAAAATCTTTGAGGAAATTTCGCTGGTTTTAGAACTAGTTTTAATTCAAGTTGGCTAATGTTTGTTTCCTTTAAAATGTCTGCCTATACCCTTTGGAAAAATATTTTGTACTCAGATTTTGGAGAGGGAAAGTCCAAATTTGAGAAATCTATTCTATTCTTTGGTTTTTAGAGATACAGGAATTCCAAGAACATTAGATTCTTGTAGAAAATCTAAAATAAATGTTCAGACTGAAAAATTATCGAAAAATTGTTTGGTCAGTCATAAATCAGAATTCGATTGGTTTTAATGTATCGCGTTAATTCATTTGTAAGAAATCTAAGAGTTTTTATTTACTAGTATATTGGCTTATTGTTGATAAACACTTATGTCAGCAATGAATGAACTTATAAAAATTACACTTCAATTTTTTCTAATTTTGCATGTTAGATGAATAATCGAGAATTTTATGATCCACGAATTTTTGGTGATGAAGATACGAAAATTTCGAATACATGTGATTTCACGAATACTACTGTGTTATTCAAAAGTTTTAATATTCTTTGATTGTTGGTTGGTATTCTAGAAAAATTGGGAATTTGAGCTCAAAATCTGAATTTGGCAATATAAATCATTACGATTCAACGTCTTTTCAGTGAAAATTTTTTAAAAGAATTTTTAAAATCTGTTATTTGTAGCATTCTATGAATCTTTGAAATTTCAGATATAATGAAATATAGATACTACAATTATCAGAATTTGCGGTATTTTTGGATAAATAACGTAAAAATACGCAATAATGAAATTTTAATAATTATATTAATTATGTTACCTTATATTCATAATTTCCTATTATATTACATCAGTATTTTATAAAACAAAATTTCGTGATTTACAAAGCCTGTAAAAATGGCATTTTTAAACTGTACAAAGTTGTGAAACTATAGGAATTCGCAGATTTGTTATAACCAAGGCAACCAAAAATATTTACTATAAAATGCAAAATATTTATTCATTTATGCATGAAAAAACAGGGAAATATTCATGATAGGCAAGAAATATTTATGATCAAATGCAAGCAAATTTTATGTTTTTTGTACATTTAAATAAATAAATTAAAAAATTAATTAAATTAAAGAAAAAGAAAATTAAAATTAAACGCAAATTAATTGAATTTCGAATTTAATTTTTTCATCTTTTATTCAATTTGCAAATAATTAAATGAAAATTAAAGAAAAAGAAAATGACGAAACGTGCATGAGAAGTTTATATTTTGTATGGTCAAAAATTGTTAAAAATATTTGGGATGAGAAATGAAAAACCTTAAAGTATTTACGAAAAATCTTAAAATGGTGGAATATTTTTGTTCTGCCAAAAACTGCCAAAATATTTATTCAATTATTTTTCATTTAAATACATATTTTTGGTTGCCCTGGTTATAACTATTTATGTATCTCGTTTTTTGTATCACAGAAACTTAAATTCAAGATTTTTCCTATCCAAAATTTATTTAGCTTACTTCGAGAATTTAGAGTATTTTAAAATATCAGAAATCGAACAATGATTTATTAATTCAAAATTTTGCGGTTTCAGAAATTTCATTCATCAGCCAAAGAGTTGATTATAAATTTTCAACGCGATGAAATTTTAATATATAAAGTTAGAAATCATAGAATTTAAAGTACAATGTTGTATAAATTCTGAAGTTTTGGTGAATCTGAATTCCAAAATTCCATGAAAAAATTTCCAATAAAAAACTTGCTGTTCATAACAATTTTATAACTATCGATGTTCTTGGCAATCAAAATCAAAAATTTTTAGTTGAAAATTTCTGAAACTCGTGAATTCCAAAATTCATTTCTCTTACTTCAAGAATTTAGAGTATTTTAAAATATCAGAAATCGAACAATGATTTATTAATTCAAAATTTCGCGGTTTTAGAAATTTCAGTCATAAGCCAAAGAATTAATCATAAATTTTTAACACAATGAAGGTTTTTATAAAGTTATAAATTATCGAATTAAAGGTACAATGTTGTGTAAATTCGGAAGATTTGGTGAATATGAATTCCAAAATTCCATGAAAAAATTTATATTCTTGTTGATAACAATTTTATAACCATTGATGTTCTTGGCAATCAAACCATCAAAAAATCGATTAAAATATTTGACATAAACAAATTTATCTCGATGGAAAAAATCGGTCAGTCGTAAAGTTTTCCTGCAGCAAACCAAACTTTTTTCTAAAATTGACTCTTGAGTCTTAAAAGAAAATTTGTCCAATATCACCCATCTTTGGTTTTAAACACTCAAAGATCAAGCCTGGTGTCAAGTACAGGCACAAATTATTTTCACCAATTTTCAAGCCGAGAAGCTTCGAAATTCTCCAAAGAATTCGGTTACGAAGTTTTCAGCTAGTTACGTCGCGAATAACTATCGAGCCTACTGTTGTGTGTCGCTTGAGGTTTACCGTTGGCGCAGATTTACGAGTATTATCTTTTGCGCTCCTACATCATAATCGATCGTAACATTATCGCATTATACACTGCACGAAGAATTTAATATAAACAAATGTATCAGTAAAAAGATATATAGATAGATGGAAAGACATATATATACTGTATAGGGAAAAAATGGAGTTATAGAATATATACGAACTGTGTAATTATGTGGAACGTGGATAAAAACTGTGCTCGTCAATCGCGCCGATTTCAGTATAGCGTACAGGTAGAAAATTCGGAGAAATTCGAAAAAGAAAACCTTTTATTTAAAACTTTTCGCAAAGTACCCGAGTTTTCCCTGTACGCCACGCCGCAAATCGATTCCCGAACGCAGTCACATATTCATTGAAAACAGAGCATGTGATTTTAGTAATTACGCGTAGTTTGTTTAAAGGTTATTACGCACGTAACGTATAAATAAAGTGTCGAATGCCAAATGAGTAATTGTACGGATCAAAAGCGGCGCGTCGTTTTTCTTGACACCTTGGAAATCTTACTGTTATTTTGCGACATTCCACATGTTTCCAAACTCAAAAAAACGAGAAAGATCGAATAGGACTTGATCAAGATTTTTCGAAATTTTCCTTCGCAAGTTGACGGGTAATGAAAAAATTCGAAAATTCGATGAAGCAAAAAAAACGAGCGCGACGTTTTTCTTTTTTTTTTTTTTAATCGAACGAGTTATTGTTAAGGAATTTCGCGAGGAGCTGAATGTGCATGTTTTCTCCTTTTTTTAGTAAAATTCATCGGATGCTTGAAACGGTTCTTTTTCATAAAAAATACATCGATCCTCATCGACACTTTGTGGTTTTTTTTTTCGTAAAATATGCGAAAAAGTCGTTTGCGTCGTCCCGGTGTTTTTGGCATGAAAACAAACATTACCATCAATTCGCGGTCCCTGCTTTACCGACAGCGAAAGGAATGACGAACTAATTCCTTAACGGATCGAGATAGTTGTTTTTTGCATTTTCCAAACGATAGAACAACATTCCAAAAAAACACCGGGATCGACGGTGCTTCCAAATCAGGGATAAAAAAATCACAATAAAGATTACTGCATTTAATACGCAACGATGATAACCCTATCTGGTGCTAACGACACATGGTCCAATCAACGTACAAGTAACATTCATTTTTCAAATTTCATTCCGCATTAAACCCAGCTCATGAAATTATCTCGAATCATTGACAAAAAAAAAGAATCATGGAAATGAGTACGAGTTAGTCTGTCAACGTCCAGTGCCAAATTCATAAAGCCACGTCGCACATCGCTTCATCGCTCATCAGCCATGACAATAAACTTTTATTGTTCTGTAAAATATTGTATCATAAAGCGGAGTGTAGAATGCTGGATAAAAAAATAATGTAATCGCTTAGGATACGGCGCCATTTGATATGGTCTTTACGATAAATCGCCGAAGGACGAAACGGACGCGGTCCTTGTACAAGTGTATGAAAAATATGAGAATTATGAAAAATGCTTTGTATTTCGAAGGTAATTGATCATGAAATCCATTGATCGATTGATTTGTTAGGCTGTGCGAATCTGGTAGTCTCCCATGAATTCGATGAAATTCGGGCAGCGAAAATGTGTACAGGAAAAACCACAAGATTATACGAAACGTACTTGACGTATGCGCGTGAAGGAGCTCGAGCAAGACGTGAGTTTTTGTTGAGTATCATTGATTATATTATACATATGTACCTTTACGTACCGGTCGAATAATTATTGCTAGAGAGAGTGTTATTTATTTTTATTTGTTGCAACTTTACTGATTGCCTTCCACTTGAGTAAATAAATAAATATTGAATAATTGCGAGTCGGCGCGTGTTGCATTTTTTTTCCCTTTTTTCTTTCGATAATTGCAGTATTGGAATGGTATAATAAAAGTTTTGGGAGATAGTTTATTTTTGTTTAAATTGTTTATTTGTAGGTGTTTATTTATAGTGGAACTTATCTAATGACTAAGTTCCTGCAATATTGCACTTCCTGGCCATTTTTCCGAGTAAGTATTTAAAAAACTTATACATTATTACATCACATTACGTGTTACTTAGATCGATGCAACATTGTAGGTGATTCATGCCCAACGCAAATAGATATCCTGTGAAGAATTAACAGGTCACAGTACATGCAACTCATACACTTGGAAATCAAGAAATGTGCTCTATCAAGTATCGAGATTTTATACAGTTTTTTATCACTGAATTCGAGGTTTTTCGTTTATTCTACTGGCGAAAACGGGAAGGCTGTTTTTTTATTTGAATTTCAGGTTTGTATGACGAAGTAGCGCTTCTTGATAAAAAAACGTTGATAATTTTATTTTATTGTCTGGTAAAGTTATTAAACTATTGAAACGTTTTTTTTTGTTTCAAAAAGAGAAAATCAAAATGCGACTCAAAATATACGATTATTAACAAAAGAAAACTATTCAATTGGTAAAGAAACACACCCAATTTATTGAAAAATGCAATATTATATGAATATCAACATAATTGATAAATCACTTATTTTAGTAGTGAATCACAAGCAAGGAAAAAGAATTTTTTGAAATTACAAAATTCAAACAGAAATTTGAGTTAATATATAAATTTCGAAGGTTTCACGGATTTCTCTTTAATTTCGTGAATAAATAAAGAAATCAGTTTTAAAATACAAGTATTTTGCATTTTTGACTGAAAATCAAATTTTTTCGAGAATTCATGATTTTCGATTTCTCTGTCAAGTTTTTATAGTAACCTCTCTTTTGTAGAAAGATGTTAAAATTATAATTTCTGATTGGAAAATGATCAAAAATTCAACGAAATTTCTGAATTATGGATTGTGAATATTTTATTAAGCATTGCTGAATCATTATTAGCGTAAAAAAAATATCTAAAAAATTTATAAGCCGAAAATTTTCTTATTGCATAATTACATCATTTTCCTAGTAAAGTCACCATCATAGAAATTTCTATAAAAATCCATATAACTCGTAGTTTTATGAAACGTACGCAATTTACAAAGAAAAAAAATGCTACAAACGAGAATCTGTCTAGTTTTTTCATTTTATCATTGTTTATTATTGTTTTCACATGCTTTTTTTTCCTTATTGCAAATCAGTTTACTCTAGGTTTAGATTTAGGTTTCATTATGTCAAATACAACGGATAAATTAATAATACGCTTAAAAAGTGATCAAGTTCACCAAATATCAACGAAAAAATCATTTAGGCTTCTACTTGAGTTATTTGAATTTTCATACGAGTTTCATAGAAATTTCATGGTTTTCTATGACTTTTCTAGAGTTTTCATTCTTGCCTTTTATTCTTGATTTTAAATAAAACTACCCAATTAATCATTCTATCGATATACTCATTAAGAAATGTTTGTATTTAAAAAAGAAAACTTCAATGTGTAAACATATTTCAACAACAAAAACTGCTTTTTTTAAAATGAGAAAGCAAAACTGAAATATACCATTTTTCAAATTTTTCAAGCTTTTTAACATACTAAACGAGGATTTTGGGGTTGTGTGGCCGACACATTAATTTTCAAATTTTCGATAAAAATATCAACTTTTATTTTTATAATTGTCTGAAGTGAATAGTTTTCAATTAGTGAAACAGTTTAACAATAGTGATTTGTTGAATGTTGCTAAAATAGGGCCTTAAGGTGTTACCTCCATAATTGGAATACTCTTTAAGATTTTCATGAAAAATATTGTATTAATAGATAGTTGCGTCTTCGTTGCACTAGCAAAATTACAACTTGTTTTACTATACTATTTTTCAATAAAAAATTATCAAAGTTTACATGTAGTCTTATGAGTGGAACCAGTTTTTTTCACATTTTCAACAATACCACATTTAGGATTTCGATAAAAATTTTATCATTTGCACATGACAACTTACTTTTTGAAATACTTGAATCAGAATCAACTTTCACAATACCGTTTTTGAGATGCAACCAATTCAACACTTTCTGCATTAAATCAAGAAACTTGGCAACAGTGTAGTCTGCCCATGCACATCAGCACACACACACACATAAGTGCATAACTCATATGAATATGCACAATGCAATGTTGCCACTACTGAATCTAGCTGCAACTAATTTCCATTGCAGCCTTAAGAAATAGTCCGCTTGAAACGACTTTTGGAAGACTATAGAAGGACTATCTCTAGTCCTCCCGTTTTCGCCAGGGTCCTTAACTTGATTACTACAACACACTTATTCAAAACTAGCAATTACAACCATACTTTTTTCACCGGGATCCATAATTTTGTTTTAACTTCATTCCTTACATTCACTCTACGACTTAAATAAAGAACGCAACAGTAAAACAATACGCAAACTTTAAAGTTCAAGAAATCCGAAAAACATGCTTCTTGTATACAAGTAAGAACGGTATTTCAGAACTTGAGGCACTTTTCGGATTCCCAACCCTCGATTAAACCGGATTAACACGAAGCGGCCGCCCAAATCCTCTCGTACCGTCAGGACCTGAAGGTAACCGAGTTATATTTTCCGGTAGATGCGCAGCAACGATGTTGCTGCTGCTCCTCGGCCTGAAAAACCCCCCATCGGAACCCGAAGAACACGAGGACGAGCGTCTGTCGCTGAAATCGAAGCCGGAGTCTCTGCTACACGCGGACAATCTCCGAAGAAAAGGCCCACATTCACCGGAACCGCGACGAGCGTGGCTGAAGCATGGACCTCCGCTCTCGCAACCGGAACCGGAACTCGAGCAGCACGAAAATCGACGATTTTGGGGGCAAAAACCGGGGCTGTAAATGGGCGGGTAGAAAGTGCTTTCGGAACTCGAAGAACAGCCGGATAATCTTCTGTTGAAGTTCCCAGAGCCGCCTTCCAATCCGCTTCCGGAACAAGCGGAGAGTCGCCGATAAGGGAATGGGATTTCGGTGCTTGATAAGGAGCAAGAAGAGAGTCTTCGCGAAATCCATGCTTCTGGTGACGGTGGAGCTGGAATCGAAAGGACCGTCGATGATACATGATTTAACTTTGATTGTGCAATGATCTTAGACCATATAGTACATGGACCGCTCGTCGGGTACCGAAAAAACGTGACATACATATGGGACAAGTTGTTATGTCCAACCCTATAGCAGCAATACA
>JAPYZL010096944.1:0-10006 GCA_030522825.1 Platygaster orseoliae
GATACAAATTTTGATTGAAAAATACTGAAAATCTATTTTAAAAAGTACGCATCGTGCGGAAGAAGGGATGAGTTTTGACTCCAGTAGAGTTTGACGCAGTGCTAGAAGAAGGGATGAGTGCTACTGGAGTCAAAACCATCCCTTCTTCCGCACGATGCGTACTTTTTAAAATAGATTTTCAGTATTTTTCAATCGAAATTTGTATCAGCCCATAGTGTTTTTAGAGTTTAATATCCTAATCTGTGAGACTGCACTTCAATTTTGTGCTTTTCAAGTCCACATACTAAGTAGAAATTTTCTACTTAAGGTAGCGCTAGATTGCCGAAAAAATGATCGCCAGGGTAATTTTCCGAATTCATCATGATTGAAATTGAGAGAACATAAACGTTGCTCAATGGAAAAAAATTAATTGAAATGATGATTATAAATTATTAGTTATTGTATATATTATATTCTATTTATTAATTATTATAATAAATAATTATTCAATAGAAAAAAATGAATTGAAAAAGCACCTGCTCGGACCATTCAGTGTACATCCACTTGGGACTTTCCGAAATTGCGTTCGTCATCGAATCGCTTTCTGAACAAGGCCCAGAATCGCAGGTTTCAAGGGCAATCGGTCTTTTTGCAAAATCACACGACTTTTCTTGCAAAGAGCAAAAAACAAGTCGACTTTTAGTGCCAATTCCACAGGATGTAGAGCACTGGGGAAAAATTGAAATGAAAAATAAGTTGCAGTAATTGGTATTTTTATAACTTTATGGGATATAAAGGAGGAGTTGAAAGCAAGGAAAAGAAATACCTGGGACCATGTTCCAACGGACCAACCATGTCGATGCAAAGAGGTCAAAGGATTATCCTCGCATGTTTGCATAGAACACACTTGTGTGGTAGGAAGTGTTTTAAGCTCCGAGCAAACATCTTTGAGCACTTTGACGCTCGAACCGTTGACCTCTTGGACACATTCTAAAACTCGAGTACGGCTTCCTGCGCCGCAAGAAACGGAGCATTCGCTCCACGCACCGGCTTTCCATCTGCCAACATTCATTCGAGAAAAACAAGAACCAATGATTTTTCCAAGTAGATATTGACAGGAAAATGTATTTAACTGATTGTTGGTTGAATAATCAGTTGAAATTAAATACCTGGTGAACTCACTTGGCCGTGCAAGGCTCGACGTTGCAGCGCAATCGCGTACTCGCAGGTTTGTCCAAAGCGTGACACCTTTTTTCCGTGACCTGTTGTTGATTGTGTTCTCGAACGCACACGTACTTGATGCTCTGAAAGCCTGATTTAAAGGAAACTATGATTATCAAGACAGGAAAATAGCATATTTCTTCACGGGTGTCAACAAGTTTTTTTCAACGAATCTGAATTTCAAAGAAAAGTGGCCTTTGAAAAAAAGGTTTTTACCTCCACCGCAAATTTTACTGCATTCCGTGGTGACAACGCCTTTCCATGAGAATTTTCGACGTCTGTAAAAGAATCGAACGATGGGCAGTATTTTTCCAAATTCAGAATTAAAAAAAGAAGATTGAGTAAAATTAAATTTCAATAAAAAATTAAAATTTTTTACAAGACTATTACGCAGTTGGAAAATTTGGGTTCCTTTAAGAATTTTTCTTCAATTTCCTAATAATCTGAGAGTATTCGATGAAAATATGTAAAAAAACAGTAATTTTTCCTTTTGCTGTAATATTTTACTACTTTCCGATACTTACTTTTTGGAACGAAAAGCACTGAAATCAGCATAAGGATATTTCGTTGGCACTGAAAAAAAATCATTACTTGATTACTTTCGGGAAATTCAGGAAAAAAACGCGGTACTTGTCAAATACCTGTCACGTCCAAAAATGGGTCCGCAGGTGGGTCAGTCGAAGAAATGACGTAACGGTACACGATTCCAGGATTCGGTTCTTGATACAATACCTGAAAAATTACAAAATTACTAGTTACATGCGTAGAGTAGGATGGGGTAATGTCGTACAGGGGGTAATGTCGTGAATTGGCTTTTTAAGCCCAAAAAATTGAATGATATACTAGCCGTTGGTGAGGTATGGGCCTACTGACCTACAGAGCTCATGCATACAATACTAGCAATATTCATGTGTTACGACTATTTAAAAATCGCGCGTCCTCGGGACGACGAAAGTGTTTTTTATCAGATCAGAAAAATAATTTTTTTCGCAGGAAAATATGGCAGGTAAGTGTTTTCCTGAAGCAAATTTTCCGCCGAAAAAAAAAATGTTTTGTTTTTGAAAAAATTTTTATTTTCCACCGATTTGTCCAAGTCAACCTTGAAAACGACCTTTGGGGACATGTCGTGAACATTTTTTTTTAAATTTCTACTAACAGGATTTCATGCTACACGAATGTTGTTACACATGAATGTTACCAACCAAATTATCTTTCGATCGGATGCTTACCTCGTTCTATTCGCTCGTCATGTACGGCTTTACGAGCACAACAAAGTAGAGTTCACGACATTACCCCCTTCTACTCTATTTGTTGCAGAATAATAAATAAATACACAACATGCTATATCTCCTTGAATATCTGTATATTTCTGTAATATCAATCTGTATCTCCTTAACCTATCGTTTTTCATACATTTTGATACCTTTACTATACTTGGAATACAATGCACGACATTACCCCCCCCCCCTAATTTTGAGGGGGGTAATATCGTGAACATTTTTTTAAAAATTTCTATTAACATGGTTTCATGCTACACGAATGTTGTTACACATGAATGTTACCAACCAAGTTATCTTTCGATCGGATGCTTACTCGTTGTATTCGCTTGTCATGTACGGCTTTACGAGCACATCAAAGTAGAGTTCACGACATTACCCCATCCTACTCTTGAAAATTGAATTAATTCAATAAATAATATGAAATTGGACGAATTGAATAGAAATGAAATATCATATACGTGGTTGCTGCAGTAAAACTCGTAATTTTTTTCGGACCTCGGGGTTTTTCGAAAAACGATGTAATTGTAATTGTAACTGACCATTACGTCTATCGGCTCCTGAATGGGCCCAGACGCCGCGAAACTTTCCACTTGTTGGGGCCCTTGGCGCAGGTAAATGAACGTCGTGCCTGCGGCCTTGTATTCCCCGGACCAATTGATTTCGTAGTCGCCGTTCATTACGTACGTGCCATTCTGCAATCTTATAGCTGGAATCAGAAAAAAATTTTTTGCTCTATTTCAGTTTATTCGTCAAATTCAGTCAATTTTATTCATTCAATTTTATTTTATTCATAAAATTCATTTAATTTTCATTCATTCGATTTCATTTCATTCATCCAATTTGTTCGATTTTCATCAAATTTAAGAAATTAGTTCAATTTCGATTCATATCATTTTATAAAAATTTCCAGTTTCATAAGAAAAAAAAAAGATTCATATGTCATTCCAAAACATAGAAATTTATAGGTTTTACATTTGTAAATTTTAATTTAGTATATTAGAAAATTTTATACAAGAAATTTACAGAGATGCAGTGTTATTAGAATTATTATTGCAGAGTTGATTTATATTATTATAATTGCAGTATTATTGATATTATGTGCAGTATTATTTCATATTATTTATGCAGTATTATTATAGCAGTATTATTGCAATATTTTTAATGTATAATGTATAACAGGTCTCTTTCAATTTTCTAACAATTTCGATGTATGATCATTTAAATATTAAATGTCAAAGAAAACTTACTGTACCTAAAAAATTCGGAGTATGCCTGAGCTCGCTGACATTCAAAGACGTGGCGCCTCGAGGGATCGTCGCCACAAGATTGTACCCCGGCTCCAAAGTTGGCTCCGTGAAGATTCCGTCAATCACGTGGCTCGTGGCACTTTTCAAGAGAATCTGCAACAAAAACAAATGCAAAAACATGAAAAAACTTGGTTTATTTACGTTCTTTTCAAGTTTACCATATCATGTCCTATTGAATATCAGAGTCGAATAAATTGAATGAATTTCAGGAATGCAATAAAAGTGGATGATTTCAACTGAAATAAAAATAAGTGAAATTACATGAATCGAAATTGAAATAATTGCATAAAGTTTATGAAAATCGAACAAATTTGATAAATAAAATGAAATTGAATGAATGAAAATTAAATGAATTTGATGAATCGAAAAAAATTGAATGAATGTAAATTGAATGAATTTGACAAATAAACTGAAATTGAATGAATTTCATAAGTTTTATGGATATTGAATGAATTTGATGAATGAACTGAAATTGGATGAATTGAATTGGAATGACTGAAATGAAATGAGTTGAATGAAATGAAATTTATTGAAACAACTGAAATGACATGAATCGAAATTGAATGAATTATTAATTGTTGTTTTATTTCAAATCATTTTATTTCAACTCAACTTGATTCAATTTTCATGAACCTACAAAAGTTTCGATTAGTTTGGCCGATATTTCGCAATTCTGATAAAGGCATCGCGAAAAGCATGATATTTCCAAAAATAATATTCGGCCCGACCGATCATAAAGTCGAGTGTTATTCCATGTTACGATCAAGAGCTCGTGGCATGTAAAAAACCGCGAATGGGGCAAGTCCATTTGCCGGCTTGGCAAGCTGTCAAAAGATACCGTGTCGGCTTCATGCTCCCCGTGAATCATCATCATCAGGGTAGAACAAATAATTTACCAAAAACCGAAAAATGCTGCATAATTTATCGGAAAATATGAACGAATTATATTTGAATTAATTATTTTTTTTTGTTTTAATGAAAATGATGAAAAACGCAACTACTGAAATCTTGAGGACATAATAACTAATTTCATGAAAGTGCTTACAGTTGACAAAATTTATAATTAATTCAATTTTTTGTTTCATTCTGCTTACAATTGAAGAAATCCAAAAGTTTTTTTATTATTCTTTATATTTGTTATTTTTTTAAATAATATTTATTTGAATAAGTAATTTTGTGTGCATTGATAATCATCATTATCCGGCTAATTACTGTCCCGTTGAAAGCCGATTCCGGGGAAAAGAGAATATTTCGTGATGCCAAAGGCGTGACTTCCCCTCGTTTCATCGACTCCTTTTCTCTCCATTCAACGACACTTTATTTTCCGATCGCGGCCGCACCTTTCCGGAACCACGGACGCATTATAATCGCGGCTTATCATAATCACTTCAGTTTCATCTCGGCTATTCATGAACGGCTTGCCATCATTACGATTTACAATGCGCCACAACGGAAAAATCTATAGCGCATTCTGACGCTTGATTATCGTATAAGATTATATTAACAATCTATATTTCATAAATATATTATACTGCTTTATTCATTTCAATTACTAAAGTTAAAACATGTTATACAAGATAAGCGCATGATAATTTATGAAAACTACGTGATTTTCCCAGATAATGTATCTTTGTTTATTAATATTTGCATTAAAATTATTTTTATGGATTCAATTTATTTCTCTGATATTTTATTTATCGGAAAATGCATAAATACATGAATATTGCGAGCTAAACGTCAAATTTTCCAAAATAAATGTAAGAATGAAAATGTAAGAAAATTATAATGATTTTCTCAAAAATAACGTAGCTTTTTACTAAAATTTTACACCTCCATTACATTCACCAAAAACCCGCCAAAATATTCGTTGAAACTTGTCATCGTTTTACAGATAAAATCCACCTGTAACTGCTCAATTTCCATGGCCAAATTGCAACGTTACTGATTGAAAACGAATAAATGTAACTCTTTGTACCTACCGAAAAAACAACGATGAAAATGACACACGCTGATTGTAGCATTTTCTCCCTTAACTCCATTTTTCAAACCAATTTCATCCTCATTCCCGCATTTCCAGTGCTCGCGAATCCAATTATTTGCACGAATATTTGCCAGTCTCGTTATCACCGTTTCGTTAGCACTCGCGAATGATAAAACAACGAAAAATCTGGGTCATCATAAATTTTTATTTAACCAATATGTTTATCAGAAAACTTTGATTATTGTTTAATGTTATGGTATTTCAGGGCTCTATAGATTACTAATTATTGTTGAGAGATTGCTTTCAGACTCGTTGGTGAACCATGAAACAACGTGACGTACTTGCAACTGGCGCTCGCGGTGCTCGCGGTATCGCCTTTATAGCATCATGTTCTTGTGTCAAGTCGAGCTTACACACTCTCATCCAATTCCCATAACTATTTTTGGAAAATTTTCCTATTTTCAACCATTCAATCGAATTAAATAACACTCTTGTCAGCAATTATTCATCACTTTTTTCTCATTTTTTTAAACTTTTTCACGGTCAACGATTTTTTGTAATCAATCAGAGAAAATTTGTAAGAAAATTTTACTACATTCTGAAACTATTTGATTTTCGAATTAAACGTTAATTAACTGTCTAATTAAAAACATAGTGTGAAGACAATAAATTTTTATCAAGATGGTTTTCCAAATAAACATGTATTTTTTCTCAAAGTATTTTGAATAATATGTAAAATACAATATTTATGTTAAATAAAAAAAATAATTTTTATTATATTTTTTATTTATATTTTATTTTATATAAATTAATTTTTATTAATTCATGTATATTGAATATTTAAAATAAAAAATTTTCAGTTTATTCATTACGAATTCTTGATTTTTCATCTCGATCTACACATCGGATTCCAAAATTCTCAAAATTCGTTTTTAGCAAAAAAAAAGGAAATTAAGTTGTTCGTTTTGGGTGCACTTTAATAATGCAAAAAGACAGCCTACTTTTACGTTTTCTTCATTAATGCAAATTTTCGCTGGAAAAGAAAAACAAACGAAATGATTTCTCAAGTTTCGTTAATTACTTGGCGAAGGAATCGCGAAGGAAAAAAAAGGGTTATGAGTTGCCGCCGATCGAAATGTGAAACCTGGCGATGTTCTCGATAGAAGGAAAGTGTGTGGCGCGTCAAGCGCCATGCGTACGCTGCATTTACGCTCATTTCAGAGCTTGATGGAATGGAATGCTTTCACGATCGTTGATGAAGCGAATTTTCTGTAAATGCGTTGTGAGTACATCACGAAAAAAGGAAGATTTCAAGTGTAGAAGAGATTGGAATGTGCAAAAGATTTATGCCACAATGTGACATTTTTAACAATTTTACGGTTGGAATAACTCTTCTCCAAAGTTTCCCTGAAAAAATTCATTTTTTGATAAAACATTTAATCATCTTTTATTCAATACTATTAAAATGAAAGTCATTGAATGTTTCGACTTTTGATCAATTAAAAAGAAAAAAAAAATCATTACCATCGTACAACTTTCATTTATTCACATTATTTACATCAAAACTCGTCAACACCTCTTCAACTTGAAAACACAAATTCTCGAAGACAGCTTCAACGGGTCTGGCCCCGTTGAATTCCTTCAACTTATCTCTATAATATTTCAAAATAGCAGGGCTTTTTTCGCGAAAATGTCGAATCCTTCGCTCGATGACCTCGACTGTCTCGGCGGGACGCCCCGAGGTGACGACTCTGCCCTGGCAGCGATCCCTTTGCAGACCTTCCTCCATGGCCAAATACAAGACCAAAGTCACCGGCATCACTTCCTTCTCGAATTGCACGGCCTGCTTCTTTTCGCGGGGAAAACCGTCGATCACGTAGCCATTCGCGGTTTCGCAGGTCGCCAGCAATCGCTCTTTTATTATGTCCAGGACCAAAGAAGCTGGCACCAAATTTCCCTTTGTCATTCTTCTCGCTATTACGATTCCTCGAGAATTCCCCGTTGACACCTCTTCACGTAAAATGTCGCCACAGGAGATTTTCACCAGATTGTATTTTTCGGATAGGAGTTTCGATTGGGTTGCTGCTTTGAAAAAAAAAAGGATCAAAATAAAATATAAAATGAATGAAATATAGAGGGAATAATGGATGAAATAATTAATTATTATGAATTATAAATATCATAAAAATATAATATTATAAAATATAAATATTATGAAAATGAATTATAAAATATATAAAATATAATTATTATGAATTAATTAAAGAATGAAAGTAATGAAATATAGAAATATACAATATAGAATATAGAATGGAAAAAAATGAAACTGAAATGTAGAATATAGAATGAAATATAGAATGAGTGAAATACAGCAGTATATTACGCATAGAAATATGGAATGAAATAGAGAAGTTTCGAATATAAAAATATATAATATAGAGATATAGAACAAATAGAATATAGAAATATATTATATATTTCTATACTTCATTTATTCTGTATTTTATTGAATACATTAAAAGTTTATTCAATAAAATATAAAATGAATTAAATATAAAAATATATCATATATTTCTATATTTTATTTACTATATATTTTATTCAATAATTTTAAAATTTATATCCAAATTATATGGTATAGAAAATAGAATGAAACTTTGAATAAATATAGAATAATATAATTATTATATTATATCATATAAGAATAAACATAGAATAAAAAAAAAGGATCAGAGTGAGGTTTGTGTGTTGTTTTTAGTAGAAATACAGAAAAGTTAAAACAAGGTGAAATTCAATAAGAATATAAAATAAGACTCGCCTTTTCCAGTTCCTGGGCCTCCATAAATTACAATGACAGGCAAGTTTTTCCCTTTGAGGGGCCCCATGTCGATGCTTCTAGTTTTTGGCAAGGAAAACGAGTAATCTGTCGACTCCAAGCAGTTTCCCATTTCGAAAAAATTCTGCTGAAACGAGAGTATTTGTTTATTCGTTTGTGTAGCGAAAGGTTAGATGATGACGTTCTCTTGTTTTTTTTTTTTTTAAGAAAGTTTTCTATGAATTATTTGAAATTTTTATAATTTTTGATGTTGTTTAATTTGAATCAACAACAATCAAAATGATTTTAATTTTTCTACAGATCTGAGATACATAATTTAAGAAAATGTTTACTGTTAAAGGCAATTTCCTACTTTGATTTGGGAATTTGATGAATTCTGACAAAGATCTTTTTTTCTTTTTACAGTGTGAGTTCTTTCATGGGAAAAAGTAATTGTTGAGCTAAATTAGAAACTTATCATACGAAAGTACTCATCTTGTAAAGATCCATCGCTGGTATAAAAGCTGGCTCCGTTGACAGCAAGTAGGATTGTATCAGTGCTCGATAATTTTATTTTATTTTTCATTATTATCTTATGTTTTCTATAAAATAAATAAACGTTAAACATCAATATTTGTAGGAATTTTCTCAATTTATTAGGTACCTACGATTTTTGAAAATGACGTTATGGAGTATTTTTGAAAATGACGTTATGGAGTATTTTTGAAAATGACGTTATGGAGTATTTTTGAAAATGACGTTATGGAGTATTTTTGAAAAATCCTTATAACGTTGGAGTTGATATTCGAGTTAAAAAAACTCTGCGATTCCCAAAACGTGGCATTTGGCTTTTAATTGAATCTCCATTTCTGAAATTACGAGTATTTTCATAATCGATCAGGGGCGTACGCAGGGGGGGGGTGGGGGTTCAAACCCCCCCTCCCCCGAAATTTGAAAAAATTGTGCATTTTTTTAGGGTCTTTAAAAACTTGTTCTCAGAAGTAAAAATTGAACTTAACGAAACCCGCCCCCGAAAATTTTTTCTGCGTACGCGCCTGTACATACATGCACTTTCAAGAGTTTATACGGTTGATTATGAAAAAACCAAGCTCAATATTTTCTTAGTTACATCCCAGTGAACCAGTGAGCTCACTGTGAGGTCAATGTGAGTTCACCGTGAGCTCCCTATTTCACCCTTTTCGCAAGCTCACTGTGAGCTCACAGTGAGCTCACAAGTGAGCTCACATCCAACTCACAATGAGCTCACAGTGAGCTCACAGAGAAAATAATTCATTAATTTCAACTCCACCGAATTATTAATAATTAATAATTCATTTATCAGTAATTCATAAATCATTAATAATAATTCGTTGATCATAAGTCATTAATTACTAATTTTACGTATCATTATCATTATTATTAT
>JAPYZL010097003.1:0-10604 GCA_030522825.1 Platygaster orseoliae
AAGGTATTCAGACACTGAAAGCGATATCTTTCTGAAGCATATTATCGCGGGAATATTGAATGGTTTTTTGTCCGGATTTTGGTGGCGCACCCTGTATCTCCATCTCCTTTCACGCAGTAATGGCCAGTGACAGCACTGGACACCGTGAGGTGAGATCGCGAGAGCTAATCGAAAGAGACAGACAAAGAGAGGAATAGGCAAGTGCAGTGTGCTCTAACTTTGCTGAATCCGTTCACCAAGTTTTAGTTCCAAGCAATCTGTTGTGGCGGCGCTGAAACAATTGGCTTGGCCCTCCCCTCAAATCACGTGGTCGTGACTTGACCAATCACGCAGATTGCTCGGCCAATAACTTGGTGGACGTTGCGAGATAGGAAGTTAGTTAGTGCACACGGGGCAAGTGCCTATCTCCTTTTCTTTGGATCGCTACTTGGATGCACAGTAGCTACTGGCGGTCCAGAACTATATGTCGGTGGTTTCGATCATCGCAATTGCTGATGTCGAAGACAAGAGACAGTGGGTGTATTTACACGAAATATCATTCTCTCACTCTGTCGAACACTCACGCCCACGGTGGGGAGCGAAAGAGACACCTATATCTTTGGGGCACTTAGTTACGAAATTTAATTCGGTCACAAATTTAGTCACATGGATTACCTGGATCAGCTGATGCTTTATGTTATGCGTACAGGGTGTTTCATAGTGAGCGGAAATTCTAGAAACCATTGATTCTTCATGAAATTCTAAGACGATTTTCCCTTCGCCATTTTTTACGAAACTCAAAATCAAAAAATCATTTTCTAGAGTCTTGATTTCTTCTAAAATAAAATAGTATTCGATTGGAGATTTGAAGTCGGTTTTTACTCTTCGTTCGTTGTACACTGGTGCACGGATCACTTAACCGTGATCGCCGAAGCCACACATTTCACATTCACACATTAAAACGAAGTTGCACCGCGCAGGCGTGGACGGGAGAGTGCCATACTTAGTAATTGCGGGCCACCCCCAATCTCAGGGAGCCGCTTTTACGATCAGTTCCCAACACTCCATTCATTTTGAAAGCCGTGTCCGACTCAAATCTACTTTTGCCCACCTGTGAACGCAACCAGATATCAGTAAATCATCCTATGTCTCTAATCTAGAATCTTCTGTTCAAGTGAATCATGAGGATCATAGGGATTAGGTTTCGTCATTATATCGGCCAAGTTCTCTTTGGTCAAGACCCAGTGAAAACCATTTTTCCCGAGTCTACACATTCCTAATTAAGTTCCCATGGGTGTCAGCTATATGCTTCCTACTCCCATAGAGCTCGCTGAATCTTAGATCCTCGTGAATCTTTTCGACTCTATCGTCGAACATATTCAATCTGGGACTACCATCTTCATGAATACATTCGCCAGCAGATCTGTTGTCACACCAGATCGTTATGGGAAAAAATGTTTTTCCAAAAGCATACCTGAGTGCCTTATCTAACGATATGTGTTCCTGACAAGTCTCACTCATTGCCAGCTACTCGACTTGACAGGTAGAAAGAGTTACGTAAGTCTGTTTTCGACTACTCTTTGTTATTGTGTCTCTAAACAAGCGGACGAGGTACCCGCTCGTTGAGGAAGTATCGTCAAGGTCCCTAAAACTTGAATCTGTGTAAGAATAGAGTCTCCATCCTACCTTTGTATGGCAGACCAGTTGATCTGGTGCCACTTAGATAACCGAGGACTCTTTTCACACTAACCCGATCCTCTTCGGTCGGAGCAGTTTGTTTTCTTGCCAAATAATTTACCGAAAATGGAATATTTAGCCTAGTGCCACCTGCCGAATACATGAGACTTCCTATTACCTCTCGATATGGAACGTTTCGGATTCTTGAATCTTGGGATTCTGTATTCTAGTTTGTCCTTGTTGCATTTGCTCGATAAGATGCCCATCTGGTACCCAGCTGTACACTCTCCTTTACGTAATAATTGACAAGCTCAATGAAACGTACCATGCTTGCCTAGTTCTGAACGGACATATATAAATCCGTCCATAATTAATTTTTTTCCGGCTGTTCGTGGTCCTTGGATGTCGATATTTGCCATTTCCACAACACGAAACCTAAAAATATTTATTTTTCAAATACCAGTCCCAATTTAAAAACATTTAAGTTCAAAAAGCAAAGTGAAAAATTTCGTATTGTGTTGAAACGAATTTTGACAAATTTCGACTTGAATGTAGCGTTCAATTTTGACGTAAATTTGGACGTGAATGTTGCGTTGCATTTTGACGTGAATTTGGGCTTGAATGTAGCGTTGTCTGCTTAACGTGTATTTGGATTTGAATGCAACGGGCGATTGGCGTCCGGCGAGTATAGTAAAATCGGGTAAACGGAATCGGGCGATCTGCATCGGGCAATTTTTTGTGAAATCGGGGAAACGGGACCGGGCAATCGCCGTAGGGTAAAATTTCCATCGGTCGATTGGGGACGAGCATTTGTCCTACAATCGGCGTTCCAGTTTAAAGCAACCGCTGAAAACGTATGAATTGAATACTGTGACATGGGTCGGCGCCAAGTTCCTTTTTGTCAATCCGATGTTTGTTTGAAGTTGCAACCGAGTGCGAGAAACCTGATCTAGGAATAGCGAAGATTATTCGAGAATCATTTTATGTAGACGATCTTTGATATATTACCAACACCGCTCAAGAGGCTGCTGAGGTTCGGTCTAAAATTTCAAGCATTCTGGCATTGGCGCATTTTTCACTGCATAAATGAGTGTCTAATGAGCCAGAAGTTCTCAAATCGTCGAGGGTACTGCAAGTTGAGTTGCCATGCCAAACTATTGATTTAGGCAAAAACGAGACAGTCAAGACCTTAGGATTGTCGTGGGTAACTTTAAAAGATGAACTTGTCTACATTGTTGATTTGAAAGTTAGAATGGAATCTTCTTCGAAACGAGCAATACTGTCTACAGTTGCGCGCATCTTTGACCCACTGGGTTTACTTAGCGCTTGCATTATCCTTGCAAAAATGCTAATTTAGAAATTATGGTGAGACAAGGCTGGCTCGGACAACGAACCGTCGGCTGAAATTTCGGAATCTTGGAAAAAATTTATGGATGAGCTTGTTGAGCTTGGTGAATTACAAATACCACGTCACATTGGCTATAACTCTTCTAAGGCCCTGGAGATTAATTCATTCTCTGATGCTAGTGAAGCAGCATGCTGCATGTATTTATCTGCATTGCATCAGTAATCAAGGTGAAATTTCCTCTCGATTCTTGTGCGCAAAATCGAAGGTAGCGCCTTAAAAGAAAACTACCATACCAAGACTTGAGCTGTGTGCTGCCCAACTGTCAGCAAAGCTCACGAAAAAGGTGTTAAGGGCTCTCAGTATTCCAGTTGACAGGAAATACTACTAGTGCGATTCGCAGATTGCTTTGTGTTGGTTGAAGCTCGAGTCTTGCACTTAAAAGACTTTTGTTGGTAGTAGGGTAGCTGATATTTAAGAACTCTCATCACCTGATCAATGGCATTATGTACGGTCTCAAGTCAATCCCGCAGATCTCGTGTCACGTGGTATCAAACCTGTTGCTCTGAACGAGTCAAAACATTGGTGGGAAGGTCCTTCTTGGCTTTATTTACCCGGGATTAAGTTGTCTTCTTTCGATGAAAAGGTTGAAGATCTTCCTGAACTCAAATCAAAGTTAGCAGTCGCATCGACAGCTCAAGCACTGCAGCCATTAATTGATTTGGAGAGGTTTTCTAGTTTATCAAGACTAAGATCTATTGTGGCATACTGCTTGCGTTTTTTGAAGAACCTCCACACCACCAGAGAACAAACGCAAGCAGGTCCTCTCACAATAGAAGAAATGCATAGATCGATGAAAACGCTTGCTGAGTTGGATTAAGTTGAATCGTTTAATCAGGAAATCTGTGATTTGTCCAAAAGATCTTCCGTACGTGCTGGGAGCAAGCTTATGGGCTTAAACCCATTTTTGGATGCAGATAAAGTGTTACGAGTAGGCGGGCGACTTGGAGAATCCAAGTGTGAAGAAGATAAGGTTCATCCTCAGATTCTTTCAGCAAGGCACAGGCTGACATATTTATTGTTCGTCGAAGAGCATAGGCGTTTGTTGCATGTGGGACCTCAATCATTGTTAGCCAATAGGGGAAGTGGGGGCAAAACCGTATACCTAACATTTAAATCAATTTTCCACATTGAAAAACAATTTTTTTCTTACAAGTAAGGCTATGGATCGTTAGTTTATTTCATTACAAAACTATGTTGGGCATCAAGCCTATGAAATTCAATACTGCATTTTGTTGAATACAGTGATTGCAAAAAAAGTACTTTTATAAGGTTTTGCCCCAAGGCGGGGCAGAACCGCATAGACAGTAAAATACTTTCATAAAATAATTTAAAATGCAGGAAAAGAATCTGCATACTTTTATTTTGCTAGTAACTAGTTATTTAAGTCACTTGCATTTGAAAATTAATTATTTTATAACGTATTTTTTTTTCTCAAACTAAGTTAAATTTGGTTGGGAAAATCAAGAAAATATTAAGTGAATATAACTTCTAAATTCAATTTTCGACTTTCTTACAATACAAATTTGAAAATTATATTCAAACTTGTCTAAAATAAGCTTGTTGAACAAAGTCAAACTTTCTTAGCAAGCATCTCTCTGAGTCAAATATATACGGTTTTGCCCCACCGATTCTGCCTCCAAGTTCCGAATTAACAATAACCTTTGTAATAAATAATTGAACCAATATATACGATTTGTTAAATACTTATAACAAAGATATTGATGTGTACTAAAATATAGTAGTGCAGAAAACTTTCAAAAAATTAATTCAACAACAACTTGCTTGCATTGAAAATCTGACAATTTTGTAACGAGGCCCACTAAAGAAGTCTTTTCAAGGAATTAAGGGAACAGACAGTGAAAATCCTTCGGAAATGACATGCAAGCAACTTTAAAATAATGTTCTCTAAATTTCGAGCGATAGCGTTAAGATGCAGATTCAATAACCCGTTTATACGGTTTTGCCCCGTATACGGTTTTACCCCCCCTTTCCCTTATTAGAGAGAAATACTGGCCGATATCTGGTCGAAACTCAGTACGTCAGGTCGTGCACGAATGTATTAGATGCTTTCGAGTAAATCCCAAGACTTGTGAGCCTTTGATGGGCAATCTACCCCAAGAACGTGTGACACCAGCGCCGGCATTTACTATCGTCGGTGTCGATTACGACGGGCCATTTGTCATAAAGAATCATAAGGGTTGGGGGAAACTCTACAAAGTTTTACTCACCGGTTCTGTGTATTTTGCGAAAACCTTCGGATTTTTCCTTGATTATTTTCCTAGCCGATTCTGTGACCAAGTTAGCTACAGATTTCCAAGAGGGAATGATGTCCCCAAAATCGCGAAAATTTCGTGTAACACTGTTCCGATTTCGAGATTTTAACCCGGACTGACGTTTTTAAAAGTTCAACCCGGACTAACTGATTTCTTAAAATGGGGGATCTTGTATACCTATTTTTCTAGCTGTGAGGCCTGTTTAACTGCCATGTATTACATTTGCAGATCAATCGAAAACGAAAAGACATGGGTTTTGAAAAAACAGAAGACGAATAAACAAAACCCTCGTAAGATAAAAAAAAAGTCGGAATGCCTGTTGCCATAAAGTCTAAGTGCTACGTTATCGTTCACGTAGGAAATAGAAAAAAGTTCACGTGCCCCAGTGCCATAGTAAGCCGACTAGAAAACTAAATAATTCGTGGAGTATACATAAATAAGGCACTGGTCCCAAACAAAAATCCCTCAGCGACATGAAGTCTAGGAGCTTGAGTTTTTTAATGCCTCACATGTAGCTGGCCCCCAGACGACAAACAGGCGCGGCCGAATACGTCACGCGACATAGCATCGCAATCCGACTTCCACAGACCCGCGTCCAATTGCTTATCTATGAATCCCAAAACCCCATGTAATAGAAAAAAAATGATTCTGCCTGAGCGGCGCAACTGACTTGGGTGGCTTCGACTATAGCAATATATTGTGAGAAATAAAAATTCTCACAATATATAACACATGTTTTAAATATCGATAAGTTGCTTATATTTTGTTTTGATCAAAAGAACGTATACGGACTCTTAGATCCACGTTTGGTGCAAGTCCGTACACTAAGATATATTTTAAATGCACGCTAAATACACGTCCGTACACGATAAGTACACATACGTGCACGATGAGTACACGATAAGTACATGATAGGTATATGTCGAAAACCTGTAAGGTGCACGTAAGTACATGTTAGGTGACCGTGCCTGCAAATCGACAGTCCCACAAATAATACACTTTAAAAATGATGATTTTCACAAAGTAGCAACGAGAACAGTACATTGTTTTCCTTCCGGACTGCAAAATACTTCCGTGAGGTGCACACGATGTTTTGCATGCCGAGTGACGGCACTTTTTTGCCGTCCTTGGACCGAAAAGTTGGTATTACTGTTCATGGATGGTAAAGTGACATCATGAGGCACGTAAAACCAGCTAATCTCCTATTACCTATCTGCTCTCCCCTTTACCGTGTAACTTACTCACATTCGATAATCGTATATTGTGTGCCTATCGGAGGTATTTTTACTTGCCTAGGACGTTTGCAAGACGAGGCAGATTTCTGAGGCGAAGCCGAAGAAATTGAGACTAGAGGCTTGCATAAAGTCCGAGGATGTCAAAAATACTTCTGAAAGGTATACAGGATGTTTTACGTGTCATAATAGTCATAACGTCACTCTTTTTCCGTCCTCAGCCCGAAAAGTTGGTTTTTCGGGCCTAAGACGAAAAAGTGACGCCATGAGTTATGTAAAATTACAAGTTATTTTGATTTTCATAGAAGTTTTATCGATTTCTGTGACAGCGACTTTGATATGGTTCAAAAGGAACATAGATGTCTGTATCAAACACAGGAAATTTTTAAAACAGGAGCACGAAACTAGATGAGGATTCTAATCCAATTTACTTTCGATCGATGTGAGCTGCTTATTTTCCCACAAATTTTATCGTATCAAAAAATTTTCATTTAGATGCAATGTTCAGACTGCGAAGACGATCGATTCATTGCTTTAGCCATGGATAATTTTAATACATGCTTCAGCGCCATACATGATGAGCCAAAAAACGAAACAAAATTTTTAATGCAAAAAACGCTTGCTGATGTAATGGGAGGATATTTGCGCGTCCACGTCTTACCTTTAGTGAAACATTGTTATTACGCCGGCAGTGTCAAATACCGCAACGTGAAAAAAATCTTCAACCTTTTCTCTGATTTGAAAAAATTGTTACATACAAATGGAGATGGCTGGGGAGAACCGAAATTACGTCAAACGAAGACCAAAATATCTCCTCTTACTATAAAACTTTTGGATAATCAAATGAACTGTGCCGGACTCATAGAATATGTAATAGGTGAATTCCGTTCAGATATGTACAACGAATAGAAAATCATGAACTATAGATGATTTTCAAATTTTGCGGTGTTTCAATTATGTATGGTAATGATCATTACCATACATAGTTAAAACAAACATAAATTTAAAATATAACTTTGCAACAATGATTACTTTATTAACTTTGAGAAAAGACATTTTAGTTTGAAGCTATTCATATTTATGACGAACTGAAAATAATAATTGTATTACTACTTTTTATTAGGTGAACCAGGCCAATCGTCGGGAAACTCGACTTGTGACGAACGAATGACAATTCCTTTACCATTTTTGGATGATGAAGAAAATCCAAACAGGTCCGTTATGTATTAACTTTTCATAAATTTATTTGACGTCTTCGTCAAATTAATATAACGTGAGTTATATTAGTAACGTGAGTTGTATTATAACGTGAGTTGTATTTATTTTAAACAGGAGTCAGAGAATAGTAACCCTGCTTAAACGTTTCCGACCTTTCCAGACTAGTTTTTTCAGTCGGGAATCGTCTGGAATTCTGTCTGGGAAAATTTCCCGAATAGTCGAGAAATTTTCCCGACTAGCACCAGTCGTCTCCCGACCGACAATGTTCCTGGGATTTCCAGATCTAAATAATTCCTTGAATCTCCCGACTCACAGTTTTCCAGGCGTTTCCTGACTGAAAAATCACCTAGCGTTTCCCGACTCGATAAATTTCCCGGCTCTTCCCGATTTATATTCAATACCGATATTTCCCGACACAATTCATTTGTGAACCCTAATGATTTTTGACCTAATAGAAACCTAACATAAAAACCTTATAAGGCAATCATATTAGGTTATTAGGTCGACCTAATATATACCTTATAAGAAACCGCAATTATAATAAGGTTAACCTGATAGAAACTTAATAAGGAAAGCGAGTTAAGCGAGCCTTATAAGAAAATAAGAACCATAAAAGACAATAGAAACCTAATAAGAACAAAATAAAAAAAGCACCCTATATAATGCGCAAAAAACGCCAAATTATTTTATACTATATCATTGATAAATGTTGATAAACAAAACATGCAATGCAAATGCGTAATTTGGATACACTACAGAAATGATCCTGTAAAGTATGACTCCATTTCACCTCAAAATTTGCTACTTCGTAACCTTTCAGCAAAATGTTTTGAATGCGAGAAAAACATTTCTCATGTTCATCTGGTGGGTGTGTGGAAGTACTAACCTGAATACGCGCGAAATTCAAAATTTGAATGTGAATAGATAATTCTCCCTAAATCATATAAGGCCTTTTTTGGCCTAATAAGGATTTTGGTCCTTATTAGGTTCATATTAGATGCACCTTACAAGACTCGACGAATCTAATAAGGTTTATATTAGATTGGTCTTATAAAAAAATAAATTCTAATAAGATTTCCGGAATACTAATAAGGTTTTGGGAAATTCTTATAAGACCAAAAATCATTAGGGTAATTGTTTATTTCATTCGGAGTATCAAGTAATCGTGAGAATCAGGAAGAACACAATATATCACGTAGGGGAATTGAATTCGGGATGAGTAAAAATTTGTAAATCAGGAAATGCCAGAAAATAACAGGTCAGAAAACACCAGTGAAAAATGTAGGTCGGGAAAATCCGGGAAATATATCGAGTCGGGAAACGCCAGGTAAATTTTTAGTCAGGAAACGCCCGGAAATCTGCGAGTCGGGAGATCCAAGAAATTATTCAGATTCGGAAATGCCAGGGAAATTTTTGATCGGGAAACAAGCGGAGCTAGTCGGGAAATTTTCCCGGATTAAATTCCATGCTGTTCCCGACTGGTCGGGAAATGTATGTTTAAGCAGGGAAGACTAGAGTCTAACCTCGCGTTTGCAAGGGGCGCTTATAGCACACACTGTCAGGGTGTCTCATCACTTAAAAACTCTGTTTAATTCAAACCTTACTGCACAATTTCCAGGATGTAAAATATTTTCCTTTCTGATTTTCATACTGTAAACTTTTCGAAACTCATAACAATCGAAAATGCTCTAATCCAATTTTGTAGATCCTAAAAAAGAAGGAAAAATTATATTTGATAGAATTTCTACTCAAAGTTTAGTTTTGGATATTGATAAAATCTGATGTTCTGTAAACTGAAAAAGTTCCAATCAATGCAGACTTTCTTCAAAAAACTGGAATTGTTTTGGCAACATCTTTAGGGCAAATGATTTACTGTTTTGTTTTTGCTTTACACCCTTTCAGTATGCGATTTTTATGTGATGAAAAATAACATGTTTCCCTAATAAACAAATTATTTTGATAGTATAGCACTTCCATTCACAACAGACAATTTGCAATCTCTTTACGCCGAAGAATCAGCTTTCGTTTTAGTAAAATATTACGTGGCAAGTGTAAAATGCATTACCTATAGATCAAAATCTAAAACCGCAATTGCAGAATTTCAAAGAGATTTCTTTGATTGGCTCGAACGAATAGTATGTATTCGAAATTGTGGTATAAAAATTATTTTTATGGCTAAGTATTCTAAGATATACTGTTTTGTCGTAGATTTATCCATTGCTCAAGAAAGAAAAATGGTATCCTGCTTTTGGTGGTGTGTTGAGAATTGGTTATTCTTTAGAAAAAGCAGGTATGCAAAAAATGTAGTAAATAAAATAATAAACAACTATGCAATCGATGAATTCGATGCAAAATAGAAAAAAGTGAGTAAAATTTACCAACCTGACTCTGATTTTAAGTTGGTTTTCATATTTTATTGCTGTATTATAGAAAAAATAAAAAAAATTAGAAAAATGTTAAAAATGAAGCTCTGATTCTTAAGACAATATCCTTGTTTTCGTACTTTTTCATGTCTCAATTTTTATGATCTATATTCATTATGAGTAATCTCTTCTTTTTTTGCTTTCGGTACAAATAAGTGACTTTTTCAAGTGACTATAGGAAAGTAAGTTTTTTTTTTCACTTTTGAAATATACATGTATTGTTTTATTTAATGGTATGCTTCTAACGATTCCCAAAAATTATCATCAAAAATGTTTTCCTCGAATTCACGGTAATATATACATACAGGGTGCGCCACCAAAATCCGGACAAATTCAACAAAAAATTCATTACAAATATTTGTCATGAATAAATTTATTTAAAAAAAAACCTTTT
>JAPYZL010097015.1:0-12312 GCA_030522825.1 Platygaster orseoliae
TGTCTAAGCTTGGTTCGTGACGTTTTGGATATGTAAAAATCGACCAACTCTTACTGCTAGAGCCATCAACTAACAAACAGCGAGAACTTAGTTGCGCACCTAATAAAGAAAAAAAAAAGAAAGGGGCAAAAAGCTCACGACAATTAGTTCTAAAAAGCTGTCGTCAGTTTTACGATTTCCGAAGTTTTAGATAATTTTCTGGAACTCTAGATTCTAATTGAATTTTTCAATTATTTAACATATTTGTGCGAGGGTCAATGTTTGATTTCAAAAAACTTTATAATAATATGAAAATTGAATAATCGAAACAAACTACGTAAAAATCAATTAATTGTTAATTTATAGTCTAAGTCATTGATATTTTTAACAAATTTTTTTTTTTCAAAGTTATAATATGCTCTAAAGTATTTTCAAAATTTATTGTATCTTTATGATGAAACATTTTTAAAAATGTAGCTTATTACACGGTTTCGTTCATTTTTCATTTTTTCATTTTTTTTTTCACTTTTTCATTTTCTATAGATTTCAATAAAAGTAATCGAAGAAAATTCATAAAAATTTGTGTATAATAATTTTTAGTCAATTTTTAATATTTTCAAGTTTTTGAATTTTTTCATAAAATTAAAAAAACCATACGCTTTTCCAAAAAAATATGGTAATGATCACAATATACAATACTTATGAACAATCTCTGTAATTCTTCGAATTACTTAGAAAATTATTGAATATTTAAAAAATGTACACAAATCGATTTGGTTGTTTCAAACAAACGTTTGGTTTACTTGAAAAAGGTTTAGTTGAGACAAACCAATTCAAACTGGCAGAAACGTAAATTTGTCTGACTAAACCAATATTTGTTAAAGTCGAATCAAATAGGTTTATCTGAACTAAAAATTTATTTTATTTAATTCTCATTCTAATACCTCGGTGTATCGGCAAAAAGATGTGCTGTTTCAACACAACTTAACAGAACGAATTTTTTCGCAGCAATAGCTTATTCTTTTGTTGCCTCAACAAATCTTTGTTGCTACCATAGCACAATTACCATGCAACGAAATTTATTGCATAACGATTCTGCTCTAGCAAGAAAAAAATTTGTTCTGACAAATTGTGTTGAAACAGTACAGCAAAACTTTTTTATTCGTGTTTCATCTACTTTTTCAAAATTTTATGATCAAAAATCTTCTGTAAGAAAAATTGTAAAAAATCTGGCTCTTTAAAAACATGTAAACCTAAAATCCGAACATTGCGAAATCCTCGTAATTAAAACCGAATGAACCTGCAAGAATCCATGTGAGTGAAACGCATATTCAGCGATATTAATAAACGCGCCTCGTAAAATATTACAAACGTTCGGAACGAATATCCTTTGTTGAATCCGATGACCAGTTGTATTTGGATTTGCTCTTGAATCTTTAACGAAAATGTCTGCGAAGCGTATTGCTGTATCCAATGATATAAAAATGTTAAATGAGATTGCATGAAAAATCGATTTTTCTACCTCAAACGCTGTACTTTATGCCAACTTGTCAGTGTCACAGGAAGATGTTTCTCTTCAAACTTCAGAGACATCGAATTTAATTTGGTTGCTTTGAGTATTCATGAAAGTTATAAAAGCTACCTTGGCGAGTTCATTCAGTAAGCTAGAGAGCTCGATTATTTTGTTTCTTTGTAAATGATTCTTTGATATTCATTTTCCAGTGAAACTAACAGAGTATTTGAATCATGAAAATTCGTTTTAACCAAGCTAACGATTTGTATGTTAATCTATTAAAATATGCAATAAGTGTGTGCAGTGCAATATTCTTGATAAATTTGAATGTATGCAATTTTTTATTGTTCAATTTCAAGTTGTTTAACGTTGATATCTAGAATATAAATTTTAAATGACAGTTTCCTATAAGAGACAAAAAAGATTTTCAATTAAAAAAGAATATTTTGTATGGAATCTTATTAATCGAAAACTGTTATTTTTCTATAAATAATAAAACTGCATATTTTCAAAAATAAAAAGGAAAATAGAGTCACTGGATATGCGTTGTGAATAAGCTTTTTGCTACAAGTAATCGTAATGTGAACGGTTTGAAATAGAAACGAATAACATAAAAGGTGAAAGATTATAGGAGTCGGCGAAACCGGGACCGTTGAAAACGACGTCGCCGGGGGCACTCGTGTGGAGCAGACAGTTCGCATTCAAAGGTAAATTGTCAAAGCTCTGCAATGACAAATGATAAAATAAGAGCGGAAACATTGTGATCAATACGTAACGCGTTTTCCTGTGATAATAAGGAAACCTGGTAAATAAAGAAAAAAATTGAAGTGTGTTTTTTTTTTATTTACAATTTTTACAAATTAGAAATTACAAATTTACAAATTACAATTTTGAAAATTGTAAAATACCTAACACATCGAAAAAAGTATATTTTTAAGAAAGTAACATAGTGGTACAGATTATTTCAAGTGTCAAAGTTTTCGGGAAACTCAATAATTTTAGACATTTTTATAATTGTAGGATTATCAACTATTTCGAGAATTTATGAGGTTTACAGGATTTTCTTGATTAACGAAGTTTTCAGGATCTCAGAAATCATCACAACTCCAAGAACGTAAGAAATTACGGAAATTCGAAAAAATTTTGGAAACTAACAATATTCCTAAAATTTCTTAGAATTACGATAATATACTGATTAGTAACTTTTGTAACATTGCGGAATTTTCAACAATGTGAAACATTTTCAAAGTTCAAAGAGAGCATTATAAAAATTTTGAAAGTTCTTGGAATTCCGAGAATTTTAATCATTTCAAAATTTTAGAGATCTGTGTAATTTCGAAAATTCAACGAATTTTTCAAACTTTCGAAAAGTAAATAATTTCGAACATTTTAAGATTTTCAACAATTTTTCTAATTGTAAAAGTTTGTACTATTTAAACATTTTAAAAGTCTAGAAAAATTGAAACAAATTTTTGAATTGCAAACATTTACAATTTTTTTACATTTCAGAGATTTCGAGTCGTAAAAATTTTAAAATTTTTAATGTTGACGATTATTGAAATTACGAAAATTTTACGAATTTCTGTAACTTTGAGAAAGTTGATGATTCCGAACATTGTAAATTTTTAAACAATTTTTCATATTTCCAAAGTTCAGGGTATCTTAAAAATTTAGGAAATATAGAAAATTTGGTCTAATAATTGAATTTTAAACAGTTCCGAATTTTCGTACATTTCTGAGATTTGTGAAAGTTTCAAAAACTCGAAGTATTCATAATATTTATGGTTATTCGAATTTTGAAAGTTGTATTAATTCCTTTGATATTGAGAAAGTTGATAATTTTTAGCACTTTAATTTTTGTAAAAATTTGGAAAATTTTAAGAGTTCTGAGTATTCAAAACATTTTGAAAGTCTAGAAAACTATGGCAATTTTTAGAATGTCCAAACTTTGAAAGTTTCATGAATTTCAGAGATTTTAAAAAGTCTCTGAAATTCACAATATTTATGATTATTGACATTCCAAAAGTTTCATACATTGTAGAATTTTAAAAAGGTTGATAATTTCAAATATTTGTAAGATTTTCAAAAATTTTACGAATTTTTAAAGCTTGGAGTATTTGAAATTTTTTGATAGTCCACAAAGTTTTAAGAGTTCAACAAATTTCGAAAACTTCCGAGATTCAAAGAAGTTTCAAAGATCCAGAGAATTTTGAATGTACTTATCAAGAATTCTTTAATAAAATCATAATGTTTCAAATTGCTGAAATAAATGCAATTAAAAAATCTCAGTTTAGCCCCTCCCGAATGAAATCTCTGGCTACGTCCTTGTATACAATTATAAAAACACTAGCAGATTAAAAAATACAAGCGAAGAAAAGAACAAAATACAAACAAAGATAAAAAAAGAAATATAATGAAAAAAATGTCCGAAAAAAAATTCTTTGAAATTGAAAAAACTCGAAAGTTAAACTTCTCCTGGACAATCAATTTTAAGCGTACTATTGAGTAAAACTTTCGAGTTTAATTTTCAATTCCGAAAATTTCTCAATTTTTCTATTCCACATGTAAATTTTTATCCACTTAACTTTTTTTCATTTTATATTTTTTAATTTTCTTCGCATGAATTTGTTTATTTTTTTGTCAGCTTGTGTTTTTATAATTCCATTTTCCTTACTTGCATTTTGATTTTGATTTTCTATTTTTTTATTTTCTTCGCTTGCATTTTTTTTTATTCGACTTAAAAAGTTTTACTTCTCTCGTGCGTTTTTTAAAAAACAACTCAGTTTTTTTTTCATATATATTTATATGTTTCATATTACACGTTTGGAAATTTGCCGAGTCGTGTTTCACTGCAATAATTTTAATTAACTCATCAATGCACCAAGTAATTCATGAATAAATTTTTATTTAAATAATAAATAAATATTTCCAGGTTTTTTCATACAAGAATATCAAGATTGAACTGAGTTTCGATTGTTAGCGAGACTCAATCCTCTATCCGAGAGTCTACTGTATTATTAGATATTTAACTAAGAACTTCATTATCGTAGACTTTTCTACATACTCAGGAAAGTCGGGAAAACCCGGGAAAGTGGCTCTATTACACATTTCGCATTTTATTTCCACCCTGCTACTTTGCTCCCTCTTTCTGTCCCGTTGTCTCAAGTCAGAGTGCGAGCTTCGAGTGCGGTGGCGAGGTCGAGTGACGAGTTTTCACGAAACGATTCCATTAAAATTTTCCCGAATGCAGTCCAAGATTGCGCATTCCATTATATAGCATTTTTTGTATTCATGCTAGAGTTCCTTTTATAATTCAAGCACTCGAACTACTCGGTCACAAGTGCAGGGAACTAAAACCTTTTTTTCCTTCATTCCTTGAGTTGAACGAACTTGCTGATTTTTTTTTCAACATGAGACTCAAACTTGTCAGTATTGACGTTATCCCGTTTTTCACGTTTTTAATCCACTTTCATTCGCCAAAAATTCGATTGGTAAGATGCCAAAGAGGGAAAGAGAAAAGGAAAGCGAAGAGCGCAATCCAAAATAAAACAGAATTTAGGACTGGAACGTTGACACTCTTTATAAATTGAATTTGCCGTGCCATTTGAGTTTATGATTCCGAGGACGTTTCGAGACGATGCGGCAAAAGCTTTCATGCAATTTCGCAAATAGCGAAACCTTTTCACGTGCTCCTCGCATCGCATGAAAATGTAGCAGTTTTGAGAGTTTCCCAACTCACCGGTGTATCTTTTAGTTTCGCATTGAATTTATCTTTTATTTTCGAGCAACCAAAACGGTTTGGAATAGCGCGAAAGTTGGAGCGTCTTCTATGAAATGTGTATGGAGCATGAGTGGAATAGACGAGAGGAAAATTACATGTTGAAAGCTCTCTTGATTCTTGAGTGACATGACACAGTGTTGAAAAGGTTTTTGAATTGAAAAGTACAGTGTTTCAGAATAAACTGAGTGAGGATTATATGAATTTTACTGAAAATTCGTGAACTAAGGCGTGGTTAATTAAACCAATAATGAAGATCTGAGGTTTCGCTCCTCCTCGTGATATTGTGTAATATCAAACATTGGCTACGTGTTTCACTCTGTAATAAGGCGCTCCTCAATTTGCCAATCGTGTTTAAACAGAGTCACCAGTTTCAAATACCACCGCGTTTCCATCACTTCATTACTTGCTTGCCACGCTCGCTATTGACTCGTGCAACTATTCACGCACTCCGTATCACTTGCATCGGCGGAATCACGTTGTACCAAAACGTTTGGCCATGGGCATTCAATTCATTTTGGGACGTTGAAACATTTTCATATCGAACTCCGTCGCAGTGTCGCGTAATTAGCTTCGATTAATTTGAGTGCTCATGTTTGTTTTGGATTTTCAGTTGGGTCGCGAGGGGAGGGGTGAAGGGGCAGTCACCCAGGGCGCCAAATCAAAGAGCAGCAAATCGGCTACCGCCTATTAGAGCAAATCTACCTGTTTTTCAAGAGTGACTAATTTTTCAAAAGCGCACAAAACGGGATGAAAATTTTCACCTAGGTCGCCGATTTGATCATTCTCCGGAAGAAAAAAAATTAGAATCACTACTTCTGACTTCGAATGTCCAACATACTTCTTGAAATGTCGTATTTGAAATTCTAAGATATTTCAATGTGCCTTATTCGGAATTCAAAGACACTTTTCAATGTCCAAAATACTTTTTAAGGTGTTTTATTAAAATTTAGAGACACTTTCAAACGTTAAGTTCCTTCTTTGAGTGAAAAATGTAACAATATAAGACAATCCTCAAAGTGTCTATTTTGAAATTAAAAGACCTTCGAAAGTATCTTTTCCAGAATTCTCAGAAATGTTCATGTGTATAAGACACTTCTTAAACTGTCTTTTTCGTCGTTCCAAAATATTCAGAAATTCCCAAGACACTTAATTCGAAGACACTAGAAAGAGTCTTGCTCGAAATGCTACGACACTTCAAAGTATCTTATCTAGGATTCTAAGACACTATCGATTGTCAACACAATTCTTGAAGTGTCTCGTTGGAAATTCTAAAACACTTTTATGTATTTTATACCAAAATATGAGACTCTTTTTAGTGTTCAAAACACTTTTGAAGGTGTTTTAAAAAAATTCTAAGACACTTTCAGACGTTTGACACACTAATTCTTCAAGTGATTTATTACAAATTTGTTGGCACTTCTTGAAGTGTCTTATTAAAGTTCAAAGACCTTCCGAAGTATCTTTTTTGGAATTATAAGACAATTTTCAATGTGTGTTTGAAAATTTGAAGATATTCAGACATTTCTAAGACATTTTATAAAATGTCTTACTCGAAGTTCTAAGGCACTCAGAAGCGTCTCATTCAGAATTTTTGAAGACACTCTCGAATCTCTGAGATTCGTCGTAAATTCTCCCATTTCAAATTATAAGACACTCCATTGTGTCTTATTCAGAATTTCAAAACACTTTCGAATCACGAATCGTGTCCAACACACGATTCGATGTGTTCTTTTTTGAAATCAAAGAAACTTTTAAATATCTAAGAAACTACTTGAAGTGATTTATAAAGAATTCGAAGGCAATTCTTAAAGTCTTATTTTGAATTTAAAGTTCTTGAAAAGTATCTTAAACGGAATTCTAAGAAATTGTCAAGTGTATAAGACGCTGCTTAAACTGTCTTTTTTCGAAGTTCAAAGATATTCAGAAATGCCCAAGATACTTCTTGAAACGCCTTATTTGAAATTCTAAGACATTCGAAAGTGTCTTGTTCGAAATGCTAAGACACTTCATGGTGTCTTATCTAGGACTCTAAGGCACTATCGAATGTCAACACAATTCTTGAAGTGTATCATTAGAAATTCTAAAACACTTTCATGTTTTTTATACGAAAATATGAGACACTTTTAAATGTTCAAAACACTTTTGAAGGTGTTTTAAGAAAATTCTAAGACATTTTCGAACGTCTTACACACTAATTCTTAAAGTGATTAATACAAATTTGAAGGCACTTCTTAAAGTTTCTTATTAGAATTCAAATATCATGCGATGTATATTTTATGAAATAATAACACACTTTTCAAAGTGTCTTTAAAAATCAAAAGTTTTCAGACATTTCTCAGACAGCTTACAAAATATCTTAATCAAAAGTCTAAGACACTCAGAAGCGTCTCATTCGGAAATTAAAGACACTTTCGAATCTCTGCGATTGGTCGTAAAGTCTCTTATTTGAAATTATGAGACACTCCAATGTGTCTTATTCGGAATTTCGAAACACTTTTAAATGTTCAAGATACTATTCGATGTGTGTGTTTTCTTTTTAATTGAAAAAACTTTTAAATGTCTAAGACACTACTTGAAGTGATTTAAATAAAATTTGAAGACAATCCTTAAAGTCTTATTTTGAATTTGAAGTTCTTGAAAAGTATCTTAAACGGAATTATTAGAAACTGTCAAGTGTATGAGACACTTCTTCAACTGTCTTTTTCGAAGTTCCAAGATATTCAGAAAAGCCAAAGACACTTCTTGAAATACTTGATTTGAAATTCTAAGACACTCGAAAGTGTCTTGTACGAAATGCTAAGAGACCTCAAATTGTGTTGTCTAGGATTTTAAGACACTGTCGAATGTCAACACAATTCGCGAAGTGTCTCATTAGAAATTCTGAAAAACGTTTTTGTTTTTTATACCAAAATATGAAACACTTTTGAAGGCGGTTTAAGAAAATTCTAAGACACGTTAAAACGTCTGACACACTAATTCTTAAAGTGATTTATTACAAATTTGTAGACACTTCTTGAAGTGTCTTATTAAAGTTCAAAAATCTTCTGGAGTATCTTTTCTGGAATTGTAAAATACTTTTCAGTGTCTTTGACAATCCAAAGATATTCAGACATTTCTAAGACACTTCACAAAATGTTTCACTCAAAAATCTAAGAAGGGTCTCATTCGGAATTTCAAGATACTCTCGAATCTCTGAGATATTTTGTACAGTTTATTATTTGAAATCATAAGGCACTCCAATGTGTCTTATTCGGAATTTTAAAACACTTTCAAATGTCCAAGACACTATTCAAGGTTTTTTATCAAATTTCGAAGTCACTTTCTGAAGTCTAAGACACTACTTGCAGTGATTCATAAAAAATTTGAAGATAATTCTTGAAGTCTTATTTTCAATTTAAAGTTCTTGAAAAGTATCTTTTCTGGTACTTCAATACACCGTCAAGTGTCTAAGACACTTTTCGAAGTGTTTTTCAAAAATTTCCAAGATATTTTGAATTTCCAAAACACTTCTCTAAGTATCTTATTTGAAATTCAAAGTCACTACAATGTGTCTTATTCGGAATTCTGAGACACTTTCAATGTCAAAAACAGTATCCAAAACGAACGTCATCGATTTTTCTTGAATTAATTTCATTACGCGGCGGGGAGGGGGCATTTCCTACATCGTGCCCCGGGCGCCAAAATGTCTTGCTACGCAACTGTTGGTTTTCAATTTGTACGGGGTGTCTGATTTTAATTGAAAACGTGGATTCGACGTATCCAGCTCTATTGGAAAATTGAAAAAAACTCCCCAAGTTGGTTTTTCAGTTGCGACCTTATACACTCGTCATGTGAGACTTGTTCGTGCCAAAGGGGAAGCAGCGTCGCTTTCAAGAAAATTATTTTCTGCCCGCTCCGAAGTTAATCGTCGAACGTGCCGTATGAAACGGAGCGCGGGGATCCCCCAGGAATTCGGCCACGTGGCCAACGAAACGCGGACTGTTAAATCCAAACCCCGGGACTTGCTGCGCAACACCCTTATGTTACGAAAGCTCTCCCCGCAAACTGGGCCACTGGCGTATTAAACCAATCAAGACCTAAAACTCGTATGACTCTATGCTTTGCCACGTCGCTTCCAAAAAAACAACAATACATTTTTAAATAACTAAGACTTATCTATTTTTTCATTCACCCAGAGCAACGTTGGACGATGTTATTCCAAAAAACCGATTCTTTTTCTTTCAATTTCTCTTTATTCTTTTCATATTCCAAGCTTTCGACCAAAAGCTCAGGTCCTCTTCAGGGGTTGACTACAATTAGAATAAACCCCCTTGCAAATTCGACATAAAAATGACAATTCAATCCACATAATCAAAATAAATATACTTCCACATAATAAATAATTATAACTATTTCAACAACAAAATCTCAATGAAAAACTTACACATTATATGTACAGCATAACTTTCTTTCAATGTGATAATGGGAACATGAAATTTTCGAACATTTTAAAATGTTCGTTTTCATTGTTTGCCAGTTCAACTCTACATTATAAAAAATAATCGCAATTTTTTCATACTTGTGTATAGAAGTTTTCAATTATTGTGTAGAAATTATCCCATATTATATGGAAATTTCAGAAATATGGAAAATTTCCTATGCAAGTATGTCACTTTTCCCATACTTTTCTCGAAAAATTCTATACATGAATGAGAAAAATCTTACACATGTATAGAAATTATAGAACAAAATATTGGGAATTTCTGATTTATGTGTAGGATACAAACTTCCTATAATATATGGAAAGATTTTTTTACAGTCTACTCTTTCTATACTAACGTCAATATGAAATATTAACCTTAATATTTGGCAGTATATAAATGAACATTTCAACAATCTGCGGCTTTTCATAAATTTTTCAGCCCTTTTTTACATAATTTACATAATTTATGGGACTTCGAATTCTAGAATTTTGAACATGAATTCTTAAAAATACTGAAAAATTTTTGGAATCAACGATTTCAAATATTTTTTGGTAATTTGAGATTATGAACAATCTGAAACTGAACTATAACTATTTGAATTCTATAGAGAACTATTTTCTGAAATATCTAAACAAAATTTCAAGAAATTTAGAAAAATACCAAAAAATACGACTGAATTGTACGTATAGCATAAAATAAGTAAACTTTTAAAATTCTTAAAATGCTTGGAAAATATATTTCATTCGTAAATTTATGATTTTTTATCTTTGACAATCTCGTTTCATTGATAAGATTTTTCAATTTTTTGAATTTTTGAATTTCAAAGTTATATGAATTTTGTAGTCCAAGAACGAACATTTTTTTTATACGAGTTTAATGGATCTCGATTTTGTCTTTCTTTCTTGCTTTTAGTATTTTTCATATTTCCTCATCATTGATACAACTTGAAAGGTTTTCTGATATTATGAATTTCTATATAAGTTTTTAAAAATCGATTCTCTAGAAATTGAAGTGTTGTAAAAATGTTTAATAAGATTTTTAAGAGCATTGAGACAGATTTTTTTGGAAAACCTCTCCCAAACATTTTATTTGTCTACGCCCTTGATTTCTGTAAAATCAAGTAAAATCAATTCTGTAATTTATTCAACAAAGTGAAGAAATGCGAGTTTTATAAGTTACAAGCGTGGGAGAAACGAGCGATTACTTCATGGCGTTGAATAAAATAAATTTGAAAAATCCCAGCCCACTCAAATCAATGATGAAAAAAGATGAAAAAAATTATGAAAAAAGATGAAATGACATAAAATGAAAATTAAATTTAAAAAATTTTAAAAAGTAAAAAAAAGATGTCAGGAAATCGAATGTGTCGAAATGCTGGGAAATACCGAAAAATTCTATGATCTTTAAAAAATTCGGGAAACCCCGAAAAGTTCGAAGAATTTGAGCGATTACGAAAATTTCAAGAATCCTGAGAAGTTTGGGAATCTAGAGAATTCAGGATTTCTGAAAAATCTAATAATTTTGGTAAATCCTCAACTATAAGAATTTTGGGATTGTAGAGAAATCTCGAAATGTCAGGAAATCCCGAAAAATTTAAAGAATTTCAGCAATCACGAAAATTTCAAGAATCCCGAAAATTTCGAGAATCCCGAGAAGTTTGGTAATCTAGAGAATTCAGGAATTTCTAAAAATCTAGTAATTCTGATAACTGTTCAACTACAGAAATTTTGGGATTGTAGAGAAATCTCGAACATGTCGGGCAATCCCGAAAAATTCAAGAAACCCCGAAAAGTTCGAAAAATTTGAGCAATCACGAGAATTTTAAGAATCCCGAAAATTTCGAGAAGTTTGAGAAGTTTGAGAATCTAGAGAATTCAGAATTTCCGAAAAGTCTAATAATTTCGATAAATCCACAACTATAGAAATTTTGGGATTGTGAAAAAATCTCGAAATGTCAGGAAATCCCGAAAAATTCGGTACTCTTTAATAAATTCAGGAAACCCTGAAAAGTTCGAAGAATTTGAGCAATTACGAAAATTTTAAGTATTCTAGGGGTTCTTTTGAGAATGCTAGGGAATCCAGAGAATTCAGGAACGTCGAAAAATCTAGTAATTCTGATTATTCCTTAACCATAGAAATTTTGGAATTGTAGAGAAATCTCGAACATGTCGAGAAATCCCGAAAAATTCAAGAAACCTCGAAAAGTTCGGAAAATTCGGGCAATCACGAGAATTTCAAGAATCCCGATAATGTCGAGAATTTTGGGAATCTAGAAAATTTAGGATTTCCAAAAAATCTATTAATTTCGATAAATCCTCAACTACAGAAATTTCGGGATTGTAGAGAAATCTCGAACATGTCGAGAAATCCCGAAAAATTCAAGAAACCTCGAAAAGCTCGGAAAATTCGGGCAATCACGAGAATTTCAAGAATCCCGATAATGTCGAGAATTTTGGGAATCTAGAAAATTTAGGATTCCCAAAAAATCTATGAATTTCGATAAATCCTCAACTATAGAAATTTCGGGATTGTAGAGAAATCTCGAAAATGTCGGGGAATCCTGAAAAATTCCAGAA
>JAPYZL010097042.1:0-22640 GCA_030522825.1 Platygaster orseoliae
GAAATATTAATTCACTGTGATACTTTTTTCTTTTCTTCGTGAAATGGCGTTGCGTTTCGAGGTTGAAACGGGTGATGTAGAAACGGTGGCGCGTTTCATGCGAAAACGGAAATTTCTCTGAGTGTAGTTCTTGAAATCAAACAATTATTATCGAACATTATTAATTTGTTTTTACTTAAAATTTAGGTCTAGCTGAAAAACGAATGTTATAATTTTCGTTTATTTCTTAAATGTTTGAAACTTCAGGTTCATATATTTATGAAATGAGATTTCATTGAATGAAAGCAAGGTCAGAAATAAATTTGTCTCAGATTTTGTTATTAATGAAAAAAATGACATAATTTTGGGGGGAATTTAAAAATTCCCAAGAGAATATGGAAATTTGAACAATTTTTCAATGTAAAAAAATGTCAAATTTGTAGAGTTTTGTAAAAATATTGGCTATAATAATAAACATTTTTTATTAACTTAAGCCTAAAACTTCAAAAATTCTGAACATTCTGTAATATTTTAAATTTCATGTTTTATGAAAGTTTCTTTCTAAAGTGAAATCTTGTAAAATAGCTGTTTTAAATGAGTTTCATGTGATCATCTAATGATTTTAAAGATTCTATTTATACAGAGTGACTTTTTTTTAATATAAATCATTAAGTTTGATATGCCACAACACCTAAAACAAAATAAAGATTAGTAAATTGTGTTGCAAGTTAAAATCAATAGGTATTTAATTAACATGATATTTATTATCCCTAACATAACAATTATAACAATAAAAATTACTTATTCAAAATTCAGCTTTCTTGATGTTTGATAAATAATATTTCTTCCATGATGTTTGAAAACATTTTAGTTTTTCCTTCTTTTTCAAAAAAAAAAGTACAAAAAGTGATCAATTTATGTTGAAAAGTGTAAAAAGTACTTATTCTTCAGCAAATGATAAAATTCATTTATTTTTAATTGTGAAACAGTAAAAAAAATTAAATAATTTTAGAAAATTATACGAAAATCTTTAAATTTAAGATTTTGACAGCTTTTGTTATTTATATTCTTACAAAATAATTTTTTAAGTTTGAAAATTTTTTAGTTTTCCCCACTTTTTCAAGTGTGAAAAGTGATACATTTATTTTTAAGAGTGTAAAAAGTTCTGTTCTTCAGCAAGTGAAAAAATTCATTTATTTTTAAAAGTGAAACAGTTAAAAAAATTACATAATTTTATAAAATGATATGAAAATCTTTCAGTTTAAGATTTTTATAGCTTTTATTTAAAATTTTACGAAATAGTTTTTTTAGCTTATAATAAATATTATGATTATCATATCGTTTTATCGTTTTATTATATTATAAATATTATAATATAATAATAAAAATGAACCTTAGTTTTCCTAAACATTCAAGATACTAATAAATACAATTTTTGCAAGGGGCGATTAACTTATTGTTGATTACTCAAAAAATAGGTTCAAGTGTTTTGAAAAGATAGTCAAAACTTGAAACTTTTCTTTTCAACATATATTTGATGTTGGAATTATTTAGGCAATGAGTGCAAAACTGATGAAAAATCTGAATAAAAGGTATTAACAGAAAAATTATTGATTTATTGAGGTGTCTAAATACAATGTAGGTGTATAATGTATAAATGCGAAGAAAAAATAGTAAGTAATTTATCCATTTTATTACAGTATTTCAAATAAATAAAACAAATATTTGAAGATTTTTGTAAAATAATGGAAATTCTGCACTTCCATAGATAATATGTAATTTTTTTTAATAAAAATTCAAATCAAATCAAGACACGGAAAAATATCAAATGTGTCTTGTTGATGTAATTTGGAAACCTCTTCATAAAAATCAAACTAAAAATCATTTTAAAGTTAAAAACAAAAATTATAAAAAACTTTGCAATGGTTTGCCTAATACACTTTTCATGGAAATTTTGTGTGAGAAACATGATTAAATTTTTCAAAAATATTTCTTTGCAAGAATACTCAGCTGGCATGTAATATTACAGAAATTCGTATATTGCTGCAATGTACCAGAAATATTATCTTTACAAGATTGTATATGAAGTGTTACTTCAATGTGAATGAGATATTTTTTTTGAAATGTTGCTTTCATAATGTTTTAATAATATTGCTGCAAGATTGAAATGTTACTAAATGTTACTAAAACATTGCAAATGCAATTATGGGGCACATTTTCATACTGCAGCAACATTTTTGCAATCTTCCTGAAAGATTCTGCAACGTTACTGCAAGATGTAATATTTCACTTGAAATATGTCTGCAATCTTAAATGTCGACTAGGCATTGTATTTCTTTATAAAAAAAAGTAATGATCCATTAATTCTGAAAGTTTTTTTCTTTTTTTTCAGGGTATAATGGGAAATAATAAACATAAATATGAAAATAAAAAGGCTTTATTAATATAATTTTATACAAGTACTTGATATTTTTTCTCAAATTCTATTCAATAAATGTTCACAAATTTGATAAAAATTGTTAGTAACTTCCAATATGACATTTCTCCATGATTGCACATGAAGAATTTCTTATTTTGCTCTAAACGAAAGTAATCAATCGAATCATCCAAAGGCATAAAAAAAAACATAATAATATGGAAGAATTGAAAAGTTCGTGCAAAAATCTAACCTGATAAAGACGAAAAGTTCTAATGAAGCGCAAGAGCAAATAACTGCCGATTTAAAAAACTATTGAAATTCGCGCAAGCGATCGACTGACTATGAATAACAAAAGATTGCGGCTCTAATAAAAAAAATTAAAAAAAAAAAACTCGTCCGCAGGACCAACTCTGGAAGCCATTTTGTATTTCTCGCAAAACGCGGTATTGATTTATCATTTGCAAGGACGCGTATTTTTCGTATCCGCGAAACGAGCGCAGGATACGTAAAAAAAAGCGCGAATATTTCGTGATTTCTCGATGTATCTGTATTTGGAGGGATTTTTAATAGTTTCGTTTGGTGTGGCTTTTCGTTTGGTTCGAAATGTTACGGATGACAAGTAATGCTTGCGAATCAAAAACACGGAACTCGCGGTCGACGCGTTTGCGACTCGCACTTTAAACCCGCATTTAAAAGGCTATAGTTACCTTTCTTGTCGGTCATTATTGCTTTAAGTTTACGCGAAAACTAGAAAATATACGTTTCTCGTTACTTATTTTTATTAATTTCACTATTATCAGTTGCTACACAGAAAAAGCTCAGCTTATAAACCTGCGTAAACCACTCGCGAACTGTCGCAAAACGACACGAGCATCAGCGCCACGTTATCGAGCGCGTTGTGTTTTCGAAACACCGATGTACGCTACTGTCTTTGTTTTGCGCGAGAACGTGGAATCTTGTTGTCTCTTTCTTATACTAAACAGTAAAATTACGTATCGCGAGAGGGGGGGATTTTTTTTCGCGAACTCGGCGGAATCCAATATGGCGGCCCCGCGGAATTCAAATTTCCGCTGAATTTAACTGAATATTGCACTGTAATTTGTATGTTAATTAATTATAGGGAACATTTTCACAGCAATTGTTTGGCACGTTTGCAGAATATTGACTGTTATTATTTTTTTATTTCGTGAAGATGGAGGTATTATGCGCATGCAATGTGTTTTTAGTTTTTTTCACCCCGAGTACGCACATGAAACGCACATGGCATCATCATGTGTTTTGTCATCTGTCAACAGTGTCATATGTCTGCATATGTCAACAATGAAAACATTTCGAAATAATTGGAAATAATCGATTGCTTGAAATCAATCAATAGAATATGTAATGCAGTGTATTACACTCTATAGAATTCATGAAATTGACGTAATATTTTCATCTGTATCCATCGATTTTTTATTGTGAATTATTGCACTTCAAAATGACAACTGAAGAGCCCATCGCCAAAAAAATTCTTCATACTGGAACAAAAAACGTAGTTTTTACACCGGGCACAAAAGTAAGTTGGATAATGATATGAATTTATTAACCTATCTCTTATTCTAACGATTTAATTTATGGGAAATTTTATGAATTGAATTAATTCAATAATAAAATTCAGGCGCGTACGCAGACAAAATTTTCGGGGGGTTTTTTGAATTCGATTTTTACTTATGAGAACGATTTTCGAAAGACTTAAAAAACTTCACAATTTTTTCATATTTCGGGGGAAGAGGTTAACCCCCCCCCCCAGTGTACGCCCCTGATCAAATTCAGAAACTGCAGAAAAGTTGAAATTCGGCGGAAGGAAAATATAATTATTTTTACTCGCCTTCTAATAATCTTTAGTAATTTCACCTTATTTTATTTACTTTATATAATAAATCATACTAATTATTATTTTAATCCTCCTAATTTTGCATTCATTTATTAATTTCACCAAGTATGATGAATAATATTATTTATTATTATTTTATTACTACTTATTCCCTCCCCTAATCATATATATGCAATAATAATTTAATTTGTCAAGATTCGTAAAAACTACAAATTTATTCAAGAAAAAATTATTTAAAAAATATAATATATAATCGTTTAAGAGTAAATCAGCATGGAAAAAGTTTATCATAATTGGTTCGATGGCCTTCATTAAGTTAATATTGAAAAATACCACGCAACAAAAAATTATTGATTTTCATTCATTTATTCATTAATATGTTAGTATTATTCATATATAATTATATTATCATTATCAATTAACATCATTCATTCATTAATATATCATTAGTTTTCATATACTTTGTTCTAATGTTGAACATTTTTCAAAAGTTTTAAAAACATTTTGCCAATTTTCATTAAGTTTCTCAAATTCTAGAGTCATCATTTTACAATATTTAAAAACTATGCTGAAATAGTGTAAAAAGATTTAAAAAATTTCACTTGTCCCAAAAACTTACAGTATTTTTTTTTTTTTTTTTTTTAATTAGTTTCTTTCCTTGAGTTTTATTTTGAATTCGAACATTCAAAAATTTCGATTCGGCAAATTTTTATTATTGAAAATAATATTGTTGTAATAATAATGTCTCTAAGAAAATATGATTCACAAATATAAAAAAAATGTATGACTCATTTAAAGCATGTTCTATGTATCAGAATTGACAAAATAATGGTTATGGTTGTTGACAAATATAGTAGTTTTAAGAATTTTTGGAATCGTTACATTAAAAAATGTTAATCCTATTTTTTTGACCTTTCTCCGATGTTTTATGGTAATGAAATTGAAGGGAACTAGTCTATATTGAGAAATTATACTTACTTAAAATATATTTTTAAAAATTCAAATCATAACTTTATTCTGATATTTGAGAAAATTGATTAGGGAACAAAAAGCATTTTATTCGAAATTATTCAAGCCGTCATTAGTTTTCATACACTGCTCTAAACTTGAACATTTTTCATAAGTTTTAAAAATATTTTGCAAATTTTTACTAGATTTCTTAAATTTTAGAGTAATCATTTTACAATAATTAAAAATTGTGCTGGAATATTGTCTAAAAATTATAAAAATTTTAGTTGTCACAAAAACTTACAGTATTAATTTTTTTAATAAGTTTCTTAGCAAATTTTAATTGCTAAAAATGTTATAATATAAACGATTGAATGTTTTTCAGGTCGTATTTCATTTTAAAACAAACAAATGTGACGACAGTCAAACTGTGATTGATGATAGCAAAATTTTGGGTAAACCAATGGAATTAATATTAGGAAAAAAATTCAAATTGGAAGTTTGGGAGGCAATTGTACAAAAAATGGCTCTGAACGAAGTGGCCTGTTTTAGAGTTCACAAAAGTGTGAGAAAAAGTAACATTTTAATTTTACAAAATTAAATCTTGTGATGAAAACATTCAAAAAAATTCACAGAATCAACAAATGTAGAATAAATTATGTAATTGAAAAATTTTTAGTCATTTTTGAAAACGCATTTCCAAGAAAACTGAAAAAATGTAGTCACACACTATCAGCCTATTTTTGAATAAAATAAATGAAGAAAAATTATTGATTAAAACATATTTACAAAAGAAGAAATTAATCGAAGATTTTAACAAATAGTATTGAATTAAAAGGTATAAAAATATGAAATTTTTAATCCGGGAATTCAGCAGTTCGAAAGTATTGTGAAAAATCTGATAAATTAGAAGAATTTTTTTAAGAATTTGTAGAAACTTTATCATATTTCCAGGACTGGAATTTCTTTCCCGGAAAATTCAAAGTTTTCTAGGAAGTTTTTTTGTTTTTGTTTGAAATTTCCGGGTTTCCCAAAATAAAAACCGAAAATTTTAAATGTTCCAATCATCGTTGTTTAGCTTGTCACACCATATCCTTTTGTCTCCAAAACTTTGCGAGAAGTTGACAAACCTCGTGATGAAAAAAAGCAACACCATTTTTGTGGATCTGCTTTACAGCATGGCATTGGATATGAAGATTTAGACAAACTCATTAAAAATCCAGAAGACTTGGAATTTACAATCGGTAATTATCGATTTTCCAAAACTGAATTTTTGCATGAATAATTACTATAAATAATCAATAAAATAAAATGATTGAAATTTAGTATGATAATTATGTATAAATATAAAAAAATTAACTAATAATAAACCATAATAAAAATGAAAGTACGTTATTTGAAATGGCAATAAAAAATAATTATTATAATTGAATTGTAAGTTATTTAATGAATTATTGTAAAATGATTAAAATATAATAATATAAATGATTTATAAAAATGAAAATAAAATTTAAATTCTATAGTTAGTAACATTCAAATATAAAATATAATATTATAAATTTGATACATAAATTTATAATTTATACATTATAATAATTTATAATTTAATAAATAATAAATTTATATAAATATAAATAATAATAATATAAATAATTCATAAAAATAAAAATAAAGTTGAAATTCTATAGTTAGTAACATTTTTGAAATTTTCCTACTTTCCAAAGAACTTTTGCAAGTTGTTCCACCCGAAGATTACAAAAAAGACTCATGGCAAATGACAAGTGAAGAGAAGTTAGAAAACGTGCCATCGATGAGAGAGAAAGGAAACGCATTATTTAGGGAAAAACGTTATGAGGAGGCCGAGGAAATTTATCGCCAAGCGATTGGGTGGCTGGAGCAACTTATGCTCGCGTAAAAAAGCTTGAAATTAAAAATACTATCCAAATCCCAGTTTTAGATTTTTGTTCGATATTCTAAAGATGAGAAATACGAAATTTTTTACAGAGAAAAACCAAATGATGTGGAATGGAACAAATTAAATGAAATGAAAATTCCTCTTCTGCTCAATTTCTCTCAGTGCAAACTCCAAAAAAAAGAGTATTACGAGGTCATTGAGCATTGTACGACCATTTTGAAATGTGACTCTGGTAAATTTTTTTAAGTTTTTGTGTGCAAAGTTAGATATTTTTGGATAAAATTATGAGTTGGAAAAAAATGATAGTTTTGTTTAAGAAGTTTTTGGATATTTTTCTAAGAATAGAAATACGATTTTATGGAAATTTTGATAATTTTTGGAAATGTGAATGTGGGAAACGGAAAATGATTTTCTTAAAACTTTTTTAATTTATTATTTATTCATCAAGTTTTAAGAAATTTGAGAAATCGGTTAACTCTATTTTAAAATTACGTCGTTTACAAATATTTTCAACAATTTTTTTTTTTAATTTTTGCAGTTGTTTCTTATGACTTTGAAACATTTTTTTCAACTTCTCGCAATTGCATAGTTTTTTGCGCTTTTTAATATTGATTCTTACAGTATGTTAAAAAATATCAAAAGTGCCTCAAATTTGTGTAAATTTTACAATTTTTTTACCATATCAGAAGTCATCCAGTAATTTTCTTGCACCTAAAAAAAATCTGTATATTTTTGTAACTAAAAATTCCTGAAATTTTTGTATTAAAAATTTCTGGAATTATTTCTAATTTCTTAGAAACGTTTCTGTATTTTAGGAAACATGAAAAAAATTTTCCAATATTCTAACTAATTCATCGAGCCTAAACAAAATGGTATTAATTTTTGAAAAATTGTAAGAATTTCAAGAGTTCTTTATATTTTTCTAGGTTTGTCTCGTAAAGTTCAAAAAATTGACGAACTTTGTTTCCCTATTAGATTAACTCTGGTTTAATCCAAAAATGTTTCTCTGGTGTTAAAATAGCAAAATTGGTTCCTAATTCAACAACAATTAATTTTGAAAAATTCCAGATAATGTAAAAGCTCTTTATCGACGTGGAAAAGCTCACATTGGCGCATGGAACGAAAAAGAAGCGATCTCAGATTTAACAAGGGCCGCAGAATTAGATCCTCAATTAAAAAATACTGTGGAAAAGGAATTAAAATCATTTTTTCAAGCGATAAAAGAAAAGGAAAATACGCAAAAAAAGAGACTCACTAATATTTTCACCTAATAAAATAAAAAAAAAAATAAATTCCTAGCTATTGAAAAATTTACGATGTTTGGAATAAATTTTCCATATCATGCAGAATTATTTATAAATAAAATCAGAATTTTCTATACAATTGAATCGCATGGTAAAAAATGTCTTAATAAATATGATAAACCATGCCTTGCAGCAAAGCCATACAATCGACTTCGTCTATTTGCAATGTATTTGTTTTTACGTTGATTTCTTCTTCCAACTGAATTTGTGTTTTCAGCAAACGACGAAGTGACGTTTGAGCCTGAAAAATGACAAAATTGTCGAAATAATTAATTTTGTTTTCAAATTTTATTTAAAAATTGTGTTGAATGTAAAATGCGTGTTGAATAAATTGATTGTTTCCTAAAATAATCTGTTTTAATGAATAATAATTACCTCAGAAAGTTTATCCTGAGACTCGTTGATGATTTTTCCGAGGGTGGAAAATTCATGAAATAGATTAGCCTCTACCAAATCTCGAGTGGCCTCGGAAAAAGATCGTCTACCTCGATTCTTTGATCGCGTGTTTGATAAAGCCACGAAAGCTTTTTTTTCTGAGATCGATTTTTCGATGAGAGCCACGTTTTGAATCATTTCATCAACTCGGCGAACAATCTGATCGTTACATGATAATATTTCAAGCACGTTTGTTTTTTGTTATTTTTTTGCATTTTGGGAAAATTGAAAGAATTCGGGAAACAGCTCGTAACAATGCAATAGTTATTAAGTTTATGGATAAAAAGTCATTTGTGTATCGATAATCAATAACTAAACCATAAAAATACTTTGAATCATATCTTTCAATAATTCATTAATTTTTTAATCACGAAAATGTTGATATCACTTTACAAGAATTTATTTTTAGTACCTCAGCATGCTGGTTCTCCAATTCGATTTTAGCTTCTTTAGTTTCAGAAATTCTTCGGGAAAACGCACTTTCAGTAGTATTTTTTTGATCATTCAAATCATCCCCGATGCGTTTGAGGATCGTATTGACATGAGACCGTACTCGCCTAGCTCCGATTATTTCTTTGGCAGTTGCCGAAACATTTTTCTCAACTTGTCTTTCCCATTCCTCCAAACTGACATTTCTGTTGATATTTTAAGCTTCAATCAATGTTTTTAAAACCTTTCTGGCAAAAAAGTTTTCTAAAATATATAACTGATGATAAATTAGTTTATATTCTTTTTGAATTTACAATTACTCACGAAGGACCAAAACTTTCCAGCGTTGGAGAACACGCATTCATCTTCGAAAACGTTTGTTTCGTATTCAAGTTTTTTTGATCGATAAAAAAATTATCATCCTTGTCTCGAAGATCTTTATCCACAAAATACAAAGCTGCTCGCAATCCACGCAATTGTTGTTCCGTTTGTTCCAAAACTTTTTCAAGCAATTTTTCCACTTCTCTCGCAAGATCACGTTCTTTGATCAACTCTTTTTCCACTTCGTCCATGACCAAATCGATACCAAGTCTTTTTTCCCTTTGAATCAAATTTGAATTTTCATTGATAAACTGTGATTTCAGCAAAGGCTTATGAAAAGCATCAGTAATTACCTGAGCTTGAGACACTTTTCACAAATTGCCGTAGCTTTTCCGTATATTGAAGAAAACGCGTTCGATAGACGAGTTTTGCAGGTGGATAAAGCTTCGAGTTCGAGAAGCGCTGTTTTTCTTACGGAAAGCAGTTCGTTCTTGTGAAATTTTATGTCTTCGATCTGTTCTTTCAATCGATAATCCGTGTTTTTTTTGTTGGCGATTATTGTCTCTGCGTTTTTTGAGTTGAAGATTTTCGATTCTGCGAGAAGACGGTCCGCTTGTATTTGTTGTATTTCGCAATGCTGACGTCTGTTGGTTTGGTAAATTATTTACTTGTAGATGCAAAAAACATTCATCTTGAAAAAATGACTTTCGATTTCATTGATTATTAATAGCAGCGAAAATTGGAATGTTTATTTCACCAACTACAGGAAAATTCAAGGAAAATTTCAAAGGTACTTTGACACTTTTTTGTATTTCAGAGATATAAAATACGCTTTGTCTGGCAATAATCAAAATCAATAAAAAGCTGTTCGTAATAAAAAAAAATTTTATCATCGATTTTCAAGTATTTTCTTAAAAACTAACAACGGAATGTTCTATGGAAATATTATTTGTATATCCCAAGTTCTTTTTATTTCTCTTTCCGAACATACTTTCACGAGAATATTCACCCATCTCGGACGTGATGGTACCAGTCAGCCATTGTAAATCCTCGTTTTTGGATTCTAGAAAAAGACATGGTTTTTATAAAAGTCCTCAATTTTTCTTAACTTCACACTATCTCAATGTGAATAATTCATATATAGAAAAGAGTAAGAAGAAGACGAATATTGCAAGTAATGGAAGTAAATAGAGTCGTGTTTAGTTTCTATAGAAACAGAATGCTTTTACAACGATCCAAACTATTCGTTCAATATATTGAAACTATTAAAAACTTTTGCCAGTTTAAAAATGTTGCAGAATTTTAAATAAACATATATTTATTTCAGGGAAAGGAAATAAATATTCAAAGGTTATTTTAGGTGGATGTATATTTTAATCCAAAAACTTGTGACTTCTCCCATACATCTGTAAAGTGTACATAGAAACTTTGTAAAACTACGTCTATTTTGTTGAAACTCCTTAATAATCTACTTTATTTAACTGTAGGAAGAATTGACAATATAAACAACAAGTAATACAATAAAAATTAACATGCTTGTGAGAAAAATCATACATCCTGCTCAGCAAACAGTCTTTAATTACACAATAATTAAGTACTTTACAACGCCAATCGTATCATGTGTATCGAAAAATATCTCTCACTCAATCGCCTGGAAAAATGTATTTGGTCATTTGTTTTCTTTCGTTAGTGATATGTAAAAAATATGCAAAATTAAATAAACGATTCGAAAACAGTCGTTTTGATATAATTCTAATTTTAATCTAAAACATTGATATTCATTCATAATGATAGTAGTGTATGGAATTATTAAAGTTTGTGGTAGATGTTAATAAAGTCTTGAAAAGGAAGCACTATTGTTTTTTTTTTTTTGGAAAAAAAGGGCTTCATAACACATAAATACTGTTTTTCTTTTGATGAGCTGCCAACTAATTTTCGAAAACGATCATTTCACTATTAATGAAAACGTACTTATTGCTCCTAAAAACAATGTTTGTTATTAAAAAAAATCGAAATTTAGAAAATATAGGATTTCCTAATTTCGGTTAAAGATTTTTCACATTTTCAAGTTCGTGAATATAAAATGACTTTTTTCAGTGTTATGAAAAATATGAAGTTTTTAATAATTCGAATTTCGTTCTTTAAATTTTTTTTTCAATAACAAATATATATTTTTAGAGCACGTTTTTGAGAAAAATCATTGAAGGGAATTATGGCCCACACACGATAAATTATTCTGAACTTTGATCAACTTCGATGTTGAAATGCATTGACTAAAAACTCGAAAAATACAGCTCCGACAAAAAATATAATAAGTACAACCGCTGCGTCAAGCACTTGAAACAACGATATTTATTTATTTACTCGACAATATTTTAATGAACACGAAGCAAAGTGAGATAAATGAAATCCCAGATAGCAATAGGTGCAAAAACGTAGCGTGTGATATTAATGATTATATCACAGACAACGAATAGCTTTATGCAGCTGGCTTCACGTAAGCGAATCCACTCAGAGAAAAACTTAAGCTTGTTATTCATTTACAACGAAAATTTGTCAATTTCAACCGTTTTTGTTCAGTGGAAAAACGGCGGATTAATTTGCAGCAAAATATTATTATTTTGTTTCTTCGTGGAAAATAAAAATTTGATCGCAAGAGAAGCATCAGAATATTTTGTTTTTGGGTTGACATGTATCAAGCTGGATTGAAAAATTATTTTTTTTATAACTCTTGCTATGTATTCATTTTCTAAATTGACAACGAGTTCTTCATTTTGTTTCGATTGATGACTTGCGTGTATGTTACAGTTTATTTCGTCTTCGAAAGAATACATGTAAGACTTAAATTTTATTATTTGTATGACGGTTCAAATTTTGATCTTCTCGAATCAGATGATTTCGCAATTTTTCGAATTTCCTCACACAACATTTTTTTTACTTGATTTTGAAGTTTTTCAAATATTACATTTTGCTGTCATATTAAATTTTTTCCTTCATTTCTCCAAAATGATCTAAAATTATTGTTAAATTTGCAGCATTGACTAATTGAATTTCTCACTATGGAATAAATTTTTTTGCTTGCATTTCTTTTTTCTTTTACAAAATCAGAATGGTAAATACGTAAATTACAATTTTTATAGTCCACATTATTTCGAATCTAAAACAATTTGTTGTTATAAATTTTTAGAAGACAATATAATTTCGATGATCTGGAATCTGGTACTTTAATGATACGTACGTCAAATTGATGATTACAGAAAACTCTAAAATGATTTATAACTTTGTAAAATTTTTCTTCACGTTTTTGAAATAGCTTTTATGACTTTTTTTAAATATAATTTTAATTTTTCAAGTTGGCTACTTTGTTACACCACTTGAAAATTTGATACCTCATTTCGATTTTTGAAAATGGAACATTAAACAGTTATTATTGACGAACATTTCTATAATATCATTATATTTCCAGTTCTCTCGTATATTTTATATCTCTTCATTATATTGCTCATTATTATAGAAAATGCACTTGCTTCCGCGGCTCAACGATTACTCTTAATAATAAATCTATCCAAACATGCAACAAATTCTCCAACAATCCATAAAGTAGTTTCATCTTTTCATAACGATTCGCGATAAAATTTACTATTTCAAAAGAATTTTCGATTCTCAGAAGTCAAGAACATTGAGCAAATAGTAAAAACAGAAAACATTGGCGTTTTTCCTTGATTTTTCGATATATCGAATTCACCTTTTTCGTACACTCTATTTCCTACTCTATTTTTTTATCTCTATCGAAGCTCTTTACCAACTACAAAATTCACCTGCACTGAATAAACGGTAAAGTTGTCATAACCATATTAATAGTAATATTTGCACCAACTATGTGCATGGTTAGAGCAACCATTTTTATAGTTGGTACTGCAATCTCTGAAATCATCGTGATAAAAGTCTATGATTAATAAATGTAGTTGAAAAAAATCTTACTATTTGTATGGTTGTAACAACCAAAACATTTTATTCAAGCAGTACTCTAAAACGTGCGATTATTAGAGAAAAAGACTTTGCGACCAATTGCTTATTAACGTTTTTCAATCGATGCAAGCACGATAATGAAATTTCGAACTTCTGTTAGAAGAAAAAATTTAGATTCAACTATCGATCGCAAGGTCTTGATTTTCAAATGTAATTGAATTCTGCTATGTAAATTAAACCTTTGAAAATAGGAAGTTGTTTACTTCAAACTACGATATATTTCACTAAGAAAATTGTCAACTCGCCTGCCTTTACGAAATTTAAAAAATAATAGTTTCAAAAATCAGCGCTTAGAGAATTCAAGTATAAAGAATTAAAATTCGGGAATTACCGAAAATACTCTCAAATTTTATTATAATACACCAAGAAATTGAAATTTTTGATTAATTAATATCTTATCTTGAGCACTTCAAGTTTTGAGAAATACAAACTTTGAATTTAAGGATTCAAGAATTAGAAACCATTGAAAATCATAGATCCTTTTGATATGGTATTCGGAAAGTGATATGACAGACGATGTGACAAAGCCTTGTTTAGAATCTCGACTAATCCGTTATAAAAACTGCCAGACTTCGTGTCCAAAATAACAGCTGTTGTTCACGTCGCCATTTTGAAAATCAGTCATATCAAATAGCAGATTTTCAAAGGTCGGTCACTGAAAGTTTAAAAGTGAAAAGAAAGTTTAATTTGCATAAGTATTTGGTGGTATAAAAATTCGTGAACGAGTTCAACTGGATCGACTTTCAGAAAGCATATTGCTGATCTCGCTGTGCACTGAAAAGCGCGGATCCTGGCGAAAAAAGGTTAATTTTGATAAAAATCTGCTAATATGCTTTTTTTGTACCCTTCAAAAATGTTAAACGATTTTTGCCAATGCTCGGTTGTTTCTTGAGAATATTATACCTTGAGCCACTTTTCGGTCATTCTGTTTGCGACAAGATGCATCAATCATTTATACATCTTTGCACATTCCTAATGTAGGGATTTTATTGTCTGGTCTACGATGTATCATTCATTGCACAATCAAAGTCGAATCGTGTATAAGTCAGAGAATCAGAAAATAACGTAGCTATCTTTATGTTGACTCGTCTTTGAGTATTTTTAAAGCCAACAAAGGACTGCAATTCTGATGTTTTGGAAATCTGAGAAATAATATGCAGTTATATAAAGGCAGGAAAAATATTTTTCTGTTACCAAGGAATTTTTCACAATCGTGATATGAAAAAAATATGAAATTCTATAGATAATCTTTAAAATTATAGTACAGTATAACAAACATATTTTCATCATATCCTGATCATAAAATATTTTCGTAAATATTCTTTTCTGCCTTCATCAAACTATATATTATTTCAGTGATTTCGCTATTATTTTATAATTTGATACACATTTATTTTAAAAATTTCAGCGAAAATATTAAAAAGCTTACATTGAAAAAAAAAAAAAAACTGCCGATCGCTGGGATTGAGTCTTCTACTCTCTGTTGACCAAAGCTGCACTTTAACCGTTTGCCTGCTGGTATTACAGTAAACAGTGAAATGCTAAACACACATTTTTTAAAAACTACTGAGCGTTGGCACGAAAGATTTTGGGGTTTTATGAATTGTACCAAAAGAAGCATGATTGCAGATTCTCTTCTTGGAAATGTACACAAATGAGCGACACAGCTCTAAAAGAGCATTCGTATAAGAATGGAAGTAAATGATAAACGAGAATAAACGACATTCGTAGATCTTGGGAGTAGAAAATTTAGGCTGTGGGTTACGTTGTTTCTTTTTTGGTAAATATGTAGTCAACAGTTGTGGAATATCATCTAGATCTCGCAAAAAAGAAACAGTAATTGAAATTGTCATACCAATAATAGCGCTTTTCAGTGTAGAACGGTTTAAATTGTCGCTGCCATTTTGAAAATCGGCCATTTTTTACGGCTGGCACGCCAAAATGGAAAGCGTGAATAATTTCGTAAACAGTACAGGTTTGAAGCTCTAGGAGGCTCTGAAATTCGAAAATTTTCGCTATCTGGGAGCTACTATGATTGAAAACGCGGTATTAGGTGGAAGAATATGAAATGCACGTTTTTCGCCTCGAATATCTTGTTGATTTTGTATCAGTCGGCGAGAGATTTCTCGAAGGATCCTATTCGGTGGCGCAGGTTCAACAGTTTACGACGCAGCCCGGCTGCTTTGGGGTAACTTTCCGCGACTTCGGGGTGTCGCGGAACGCTCTGTTACGCCGCTTTTTTCTTCCTGAGCTCTCGCCGACTCATCGGATTTCCCGTCGACGTCGACCCTGTCGGGGTATTACTCTTTTCGTAGTCAGTCGTCATCACCGGTTTCAATTCCCTGTCAAATCCATCAACACTTTCAACAGATTTAACAAATACATTCTAAAAGGTTCATCTCATAAAAGATTCATGACCCAAAAAACCCCCGTTTACCATGCAAAATTTAATGATTTTGTGACATTTCAGCCGCCATTTTGAATTTGTGAATTTTGATATTTGATTCATGATCAGCGATCCAAATAACTCTTGTATACTGATTTTTATGCAAGATGGATAATTTTCACATTTTTTGGCAACCATGTTAGATTTATCATATCCGCCATTTTGAATTTGAAAAATTTGATAACTGATTAATGAAAAATCCCCATATACTAATTTTCATAGAATTAAAATGATTTTGTAAAATTTCGGTCGCCATTTTGAATTGGTGAATTCATGTAATTTAATGAAAACATGTAACCAACTCCATAAGCATATTCCATCCATATTTTCTTCTTAATAAAGTTTTACCGGTAATTGAGGAGTTCCTCGTCGTCCGGTACCCTGGATATGAGGTCGAGTACCTCGTTGTTGGGAACCGAATGAGGCCGGAAAATTTTCCTGGCAAACTTATTGACACCCCAGGCGAGTATGAGGTATCTGACCGGGACCAAATACAAAATCACGGTAACCAAGAACGCCAAAAACATGGCCAAGTAGCTTAAATAGGGAACCGTAAAGTTGAAGAGGTTCTTGACTCTTTCGCAAAGGCTCGCGATGTAGCCTATTGAATTCTGTACAGTTTGCGTCACGTCTTGAATCGCTTGAAGTCGCTCCTTTAGGCTTTTTTTTTCTTCCTAGAAAACCGTCGACAAGTTTCTTTACATCGCAAATAGCAGATGTCATCAAACTTCAAGGTGCAATACATGGAAGATTAATGAGCAAACTGAATTCAACAACGATGCAGCTTTGAATTTTTGTGTATTCTTTTGATCATTTATTGTGCTCAAAAATTTTCGATTTTGATTCGTATTTGTAATAGATAATATGAGTAAATTAATCACTTGTTCAAAAAAACAGTCGTATTTGACTGTTGAGAGTTGAGTCGACTGTAATTTTGTAACAGTCAATTAAGTGTCGATAGTCAACTTGACTGTTAACAATTTTATTTGCTGTTGATTATCATATTGTATCAATTAATAATTTAACAATAAGTATTATAATTAATTATTATTAATTTTATTATTATTTATTAATTATAATATTGATTGATAATTTTATAGAGCGATTTTAAAAATACTCTATGAGATCTTCATAAAACACCTGAAAAAATTGAAAAAAATGTTGCTGCCAGGAAGAGTTGAACCATTTCTACATCAAAATCATCAACTGCAGTTTTTCAAACATTAAAAAGAGTATAATAATTATCTATTTAATGTTGCATAGCGTACAATAGTATATGTGTTTATAAAAAATAAAATTTTAAGAAACAATAATAATCTAGACTATGTAACTGTAAATGTTTGATTGTCAAACAGTCAAATTTTTACCGTTTTTTGCATAAGAGAAATGAGCACATCATTTGCTATACGATAGTGCAAAATTTTGAAAATTACATTTAAATTTGAATTATTTTTGAAAAACCAAAAAAATGTCATTGTAATAAATATTTTCCAGAAACTCACTTTATCTTTGTCGTCTTCGTCATCGTCGTCGTCTCCAAGAGTAGGCGAGCCATCGTCTAAGAGAGTTGAATCCCCGGAATCGTGAGTTTGCTGCGAAGTTTGGAGGGAAAAAGGCGTCCCGGTGAGCATGGCCACCTGGGAACAATATGATAAAAATAATTGGATTGGGTATCGTAATGTCTAAAACACATAATGTCCAATACATTATGTGATGTCCGAAAAATATTATAAAACCAAATTCTACCAATTTTGGGAAATATTGTTTGCAAACAACATGTTTGAGATATGTTTGTGAATAACACATTTACAATAGCATAAGCAAGAAACACAAAAAAAACATGTAAAATGCAAAACTCTACAAAATTTTTTTCAATTTATGTAAAAAAATGAATACAAGGAAAAACACTTACACATTGTACTTCTTGGAAATTGTCGTAATGTTTAACAATTTACGGAATTTGAGGAAATTTTCTACAACTCCAAATTCTAATTGAATTTTTACAATTATATAACATATGTGTACGAGGATCAATTTTTGATTTCAAAAAACTTTATAATGATATGAAAATGAAATACCCAAAAATACTACGCAAAAATGATTTATTTAATTCTAGTAATCGAACCGTTACAATTTTTAATAAATACCTTACATTTCTCAAAGTTATAATATGGTCTAAATTATTTTTAAAATTTCAAAAATTTCGGATTGAATCCGTATGATGAAACATTTTTCGATATTTAAAAATGTAGTATCTAACACGGTTTCTGCAATTTTTTGGAATTACAAATTTTTTATTGATGTACAAAGTTTATTAACATTATTAGAAATTCAAAAAATTATTCAACTATTGTAGAATTCACAACAATCTGGAGAATTATCCCAACGGTTTTTCATTTTCTTTATATTTTAACAATAATAATCGAAAAAAAACTCATTAAAATTTATGTAACTCATAATAATTTTTCTTAATTTTTCAATACTTTCAAATTTTTGAAATTTTTTCATAAAATAAAAAAAACCATACACTTTTCCTAAAAATATAATAATGATCACAATATACAAAATTTATATTGTCTACTTATAAAATTATCGACTATTTAGAAAATGTTCAGTTTTTTCACTTTTTTAAAATTTTGTAATTTTAAACATAATAAAAACCTTTAAAAGTTTGAAGTTAGACTAAAATAATAAGAAGATTTGGACATTAAATTAGATGGACATAAAAATCTTTGGTCATTACGGTTTGGACATTGTGGTGTCCTACTAAGTGATTGATGGACAATTTCTGAGTTTCCGAAAGAGCCTTTTGCTGATTTTTCCAATTATCATTCCAAATAATTCTTGAAAAGTTTAAAGATTTCTTTTCGGAATTCAAAATGTTTGTATTCAAGTTTTCGAAAGTTCACTTTATGTTCTTTTATTGAGGTTATTTCAATCGCAGTAGAAAAAACTTTTGATTCTTATTATTGAAAAATTATTGAATTTTTACGATCGAACTTCGAAATTTTTATTCCGAATACTGAGTTGCTTGTATCATAAAGTTTACCTTAAAATTTTTTTTTTATATAAAAAAAAACATGGTTTAATCTGAATTTTAACAACTTTGGATTTCAACTTTTGGGTATATAAATAGCTTTTTCACAACTCGAGCATCGAAAAATCGATTTCCCACGTCTGCCAAAGATGGCGTAACTGAGCGATTTCAGGTTACTTCATTTACTGTTCTCGATTTCATTTTCTTCACTCATATGAGTGAAGGAAATGAAATTGAGTGAAGAAAATGAAACAACTGAAAGTCGCTCAGTTTAGCCATATTTGACAGAGCAACGCAGAACCATATGGCTCTGCGCCGCCAACTTGACGTCTATGGTAAAACTCCTGATCCTCAACTTGTTGTGAAATATACTATTCGACTTATTAATGTGATAATTTAAATTCTTCTATTTTTTTAATTTGTATTCGAAATTTACTAGGTTTTGTGATTCTTAAAATTTAATATCAACCGTTGACTTCGATTTTCTTTTATCAAAATTATACGATTTGAAGTTCAACGTTTTTAAAATTTTGGAATAACCAAATAAGAATTATATTTTTTGTAAACTCTGATTTCTCAAGTACATCAGATTCGAATAGAATGATTTCGAGATGAAATTCATGCAAGAAAAATTATTAAAAATTTTTTTTGAGTTTTATATCCTAAAATTTTGGAACCCGAATAATCTGTTCAAATTCAAAACTAGTATAAATCTAAAATCGTTCTAAATCCTAATTTTTTCTAAAAAACCTGAAGATGGATTTTAAATGTCGAATTCCCCTCGTTTTCCTCACAAATCTAATATGATCCATGAAAAATCACAGAAATCTTTTTAAAACAGTTGTAATTATGTCAGTAATGGATGGATTTATGAATACTAGGCTCGAACAAAATTTTCATTTGACGTGATTTCCTCGTTTTCCTTCGTTTCCGGTAATTTTATGAAGGTGATTGGCACTTACCCCGTAATATTTGGCGATGATGAGAAAGGCCGCTGTGGGAATCATGTAAGGCTCGAAATAGTAACATCCCAGTACAAAAACTATTAGAGCTATGACGCTTCGCAGCTTGTTTTCCCACTCCCAACAACTCCTGTAAGTCAACAAACAGATATTGTTATTGTCATTGAATCACTATTTTGCAATTTCTATTGATTACTTTTTAATTCATAAAGTTATGTTATTTCATTTTTTAATTTTATTATTCATTATTCTTAATTTAATAATCTACAAAATAAAACCCTGCACGATATTTTTTCAATTGTTTTTTCAGAATTTTCAAGACTCGACAACTTACTGTATGTATTTCCCAATGTCTATAAAAATGACGATGACTGCTTTGAGCCTCAGAACGTTTCTCAAGAAGACTTGTCTTTTGAACTTGATCTCCGGCTCCATGTACTTTTTCTCTTTGGGATTAATGGTTCTCAAACACGCTCGCAGAATATTCCAAATAACTGTCATTTCCAACAATATTTGAGGATTGTTGCCTTTTGCTCGGCTCCTCAGTTTTTTGTCTTTAAGCGCGTACCAACGTTTTTCCCCGTTTCGTATTCGCAGCAGAGGAATCGCGACTTTGCCGAGGAACTCGACTTTGTGATCTCGGTCCTCGTCGTACACGGTCACTTCTAACACTGCGTTTATGTCTTTGACGTTGCTGCAACGTTTGCAATTCAACAATTTTGTAATTTTAACAACAAGAAAATCACAAGTCTTAGAATTCAACAAATACTTCAGAAATTAATCCTTGGAAATCAATGAAAATGAAAAATAACAGTTTTTTAAAAATAAAAGTCGTAAACTGTTTCCTCGAAATTCTCACTTTTCTCCATAAAAAGTGCAGGTATGGAAAATGTGAAAACTCCACTGTTCTTAACTATGAAAAATTCGGAAAAGAGCTTACTTTTTTTAGCTTTTTTACTATATTTATTTAGTTTCGTAATATTAAAATTTAAATTCGATATATTTTAATTTATTACCGTGATTTACAATAAAACAATAAGAATTTTAAAATGTTCTGTAACTAGGCAGACAATTATTGAAATAAAGAATACTCACAAAGTAAAGATTTTTTGCCAGTTCGGTGTCAGGGTTTTGTACTCCGTTTGAGTTTGAAGCCTGGAATTGATGAGTTCGAGAACACAAAAAGGATCACTTTTCCCTCCAAGATCTGCCGCTGCCAATCCTTGTGCTCTATACACCTATTCCAGGAAATATTCCAAAATTAAAAAAAACAACTATCGGACACCAAGACTGCGATTATTATAAAAAGTATGTGAAAAATATGCGTTTCACATTAGTGTGATTTTCGGAGATAATTTATAAATAAGTAGAATAGAATAGAATTTGCAGATATTGTAAATTCACTCTTTTCAATCAGTTCAGCCAAAAATAAAAGAAAAAAATACTTATTGCTAAACATCTACAAACAACGTTTTTCATTACTAGAAAGTTATATTCATTCATTCGATTTAAATAAATAATACATTGTTCATATCAAATGGTTTCATGTACAGTCTCAAAGTAGTATCACATTCAGAATTGTAATTTAACTAACTTAAAAATAACAATAATCCTGGCTTCATAAGAATTTTTCTCAAACAAAATTTAAATATTAGTGTTAGGCTAAAAAAATGTGGAAAATATAAATTTGAAAATACGTTCTAACCCAGTGATTAGTAAATAAAAACTACAAACTACAAAAATGATAAAAATTAAAAAAACTTTGAACCTGGAGCACTTAATTCTAGAAAGCAAGATAGACATTCAGAAAAATAACAGAAAATCTTTCGAATTATACTAACTTCGAAGAAATGATACTATTCAAAGAATTTTATGAAAGAACTGTTTTCTGATAAGTCTCAATAAATACCTACGATCTAAAAAACTTCGAATTCGAGAGTATCAAATTTTAAAAAACGTATATAGAAATGCATAGAAATACTATACGTATATAAAAATACTAGAAAACGATGCGAAATCTTCTAAATAAAAAAAAAAAAAAAATACGAAAATTTAAGAGATCTATATTATACTTGAAATTTACGTAAATGTAACTTTCCCAGAAATATATAAAATTACTGTAAATCGATGAAATTTGAAAATATCTGAAATTCTAAAACAATCTACAAAAATCTTAAAATTCTATAACCTAGATTCATAGAGTATACAATTCTAGGTAGCTGTATAGAAATCCATAATAATATACGAAAACTCATCTATACTGAAAAAATATGAAAAAATGAAAAGTATTAAAAAAATAATATCTAAATCTCAATAACTTAAGAATTTCGAAAATCGAATTCCATTACATTAAATACGTATATGAAAAATTTGCGATACTGAACTCCAAAAATTGTATAACATTATCGAAATCCTGAAATTCGAAAAAATAGCAAAATCGTACTCTGTATCTACAGGGTGCGCCACCAAAATCCGGACAAATTCAACAAAAAATTCATTACAAATATTTGTCATGAATAAATTTATTTAAAAAAAAACCTTTT
>JAPYZL010097049.1:0-18501 GCA_030522825.1 Platygaster orseoliae
AAAGTCCTTTGCCACTTTTAAAAAAACTCAAAATCTAAAAAGATATTCGAGTTTGAAATCTGAGAAATCTGATTGGTCGAAACTACTAACTCGAATATCATTTTGATTTCGAGTTTTTTAAAAAGTGGCAAAGGACTTTTTTACTAAGAAAAATATGAAGAAAATTTTGGTAAAGTTTGGTACGTGGTTTTTATTCCTACTCCTCTTAAAAGAGCGTTTATTGTTTAAATTTCAAACTTGAATAACTTTTTTGTTTTTGAGTTTTGTAAAAAGTGGCAGAGGACTTTCCGACTCAGAAAAATATGAAAAAAATTTGGTTAAAATATTATCCGTTTAAACTGGACCACCCTGTGTATAAAAAAATAAAAAATTACAACGCTGTAAATAATGGAAAAGAACAAACATGAGAAAATATTAAATAAGTAAAGAACTTTTAATATTGCAGAATCGAATTCCACACATTAGATACAGGTTTGAAAAAATACGAGAAAATGTTTTAAATCATACGAACATTAAAAAAATACTGAAAGTTCCAAAAATCTCTAAAAAAATTGTTTCAAAATTATACAAATACTGAAGATTTGTTGAACACTGAATTTCAAAGCATAAAACTCTTAAAAAACATGTATAACAATCTATAGAAGTTATTAGAATATATGAAATCGTTAAAAAAAAGCTGCGGAATCATATAAATACCAATATGAAAAAAAAAACAACAAATCGTAATAGTGATTTGTTTTCTTGCAATAAATCTTAAATTAAAGTCTGACAATTTATCGTAATTTGAATTTTAGAGCATCGAATTCCAAAAAACTATACAGAAATCTTTAAAAATACTAATAATCTATCCAAATAATAGAAAATCCCCTAAAGTTTCATAAATACTAAAAAAAAGCATAATATAACAAAAATCTATGAATAATAAAAAATAATTAAATTAAAGTTTGCCCCAAAATTTGAAAAATTTCCAATACTGAAGGATATGAATTCGAAAATCATCATAGAAGCCAATTAAAATACAAAAAAATTCTTCAATTTGTAGGTACGTTATAAAAAAATATGAAAAAAAAATTCAAATGTCAAAATCGATAACATAAACATCTTTCTTTTAAAAATGTTATAAGAACCTGAAATCGTTCATATTTTTAATACTATTGCATGCAAGTCTAAAAATCTCTAGAAAGAAAAAAAACAATAAGAGAAATGTATTGAAATAAAATAAGAATGGTATAAACTCTTATTTTTACTATAATAATAAATAAATTTTCAAAAAACGTCAGAAATCAATATGAAACTGACAATGAAAATCTATATTAGTGTTGTTTTTCTAAAAACCTATTTAAATACTGTGAAACTATTTAAAATTTGATTTCTTAAGTATTGTTTTCTCACTAGAAATCTATATAGCAATTTTCAAAAGTAAAAAAAATTTATAAAAATACTACAAAATCATCTGAAGTTTCATAAGTATCAAAAATAAAGTGGTGAAGACTAGAATTTCATACGAATAACAAAAAATTCTACACTTTGTTAATAAAAACATATTTAAAAAACGCTCAAAATACTGAAAATACGTAGTAAATATACTGTTTTTTTAATCTATGTAAAAAATTAAAATCTTTCATATTTTCTATACAACATCATCAAATTCTAGAAATTTCCAGAGCGTTTTATAAAAAAACGAAAAGCTTCTTGAATTCCAGAAAATAGTTTAAAATTAAATGGAGAACATAAAAAAAACTTCTCATCGTACAAGTATTTTAAATCCATACATATCTTATGTTTCTAAGTGTACAAATATTTTCAAAGTGATCTAATTTTTACTCCTAGAAGATTCAATTCTAGAACACTACACAGAAATGCATAATTATATCAAAAAATCCTCCGAGTTGTATAAAAATGATGAACAATATAAAATACTCAAAGTATCAGACAAAAATCTTGACTACAGTAACTTGAAAATCTCAAAAACCGTTGACATGTAAGATATACATTTTTGGACCCTAAAAGTTTTTTAACTTTAATACACAAGAATCATAATTTCGTAACAACATTATCAAAATTATAAAACTCCATAAAAAATACAAGTATCCTTCAAAAAAACCTCTTTCGAAAATTATTTATACATTCCTTTTCCCTCGGAAAAAAGCTCCATAAATTAAAAACCATGAAACCATGAATCAAGTTTGTTTACTCGGCGCAAATTAATCGACGTGCTTTGCACTACATGAATTCTCGCATTTCGCGAAAAATCTCTTTCGTGTCACGAAAATTTGGAACGAGGATAACATTGACGATGTGTTGATGAATATTATGCGTCATTCGCATATTTGATTCCGAAGCATATTTCACTAACAACCTGCGACCAATCACGCGTGCTGTACAGAAATCCGCGAAATCCAGTGAATCGGGCCACGCCATTGATTATTCATTCATCATCCGTCGAGCGTGCGTCCATCAAAATTCGCATTTTCCAAACCTGCATCGCTTTTCTTCTCGGGAAAACGGGCGCTGTTAATTATTGGACGTCGTGGCGCTTTGTACACCATGTAAATAACAGAACCAGTTGTGTAGATAAGACGAATTACATCGTTCTGCAATGTTTGGTTTATTGAAGGAAATAGCCATGTATTTTGAGCTCATTCATTTATTTATCTGGAATAATACAAAGATTCAAACATAATAATTATAATTATAACCAAAAACTTATAGATAGATGTTACATTTTATCTTTTTTTTTTGGTCAAAAATATGACAATGAATATTTTTGCACTTACAACGAAAGTAAACAATGCAAAAATAACAATAATTAGTCTAATCTCAAACTGATAACTCAAAAAAATGAGAATTTTCCTGCAAAACAACAGGAAACCAATACCATGTAATTAATACGTAACAAGAAGTGAAATTCACTGCAATCATTTATCTCTTGAACTGCCAGTTACTATCAATCAATCAATCAATGTTGAACTAGAATCAAGATAATAAATGTTCATTTATTTCGTATTTCGAAGAGCTCCGTAAAACTGATAAACCAATAGCTAATTTCACTCTTCATTCGCGGAAATCGCAGTACTTACTTTTAACTGTAAATAAATACAAACCACACTTAATTGTTTCTTTTTTATTGTGAAAATTCTTCTTGACTATACGTTATATATTGTAGAAAATTATCAGGAGCGTAGGTAGAGAGTGCTTTTGAGGGTTCCAAACCCTCTTGAAATTTGGATAGAATTCATTGGTTATTCATGGAGAAATTTGAAATTCAATATCTCGAGTTCTAGAAATGTATACAGCAAACCATAAAAATACTTAATTACAGTAAAAACTTTTAATTCTAATCATTCCTCAAATTCTCAAAATCTGCATTAATATCATTTTCTCAAAAATTCGTGAAAATCCAAAAACTGTTTTAATTCCTAGAGCATTATATTACCATACAAAATATGCAAGTCTAACCCTATTACTCATACAACTTAAAAATTCCAAATTGACAAAAAAAACTGAATATCACACTCTTGAAACAAGATCCTCAAAAATTCAAATTTATCATATTTTATTCTTTATTCTAGCCTATACGCCCTTGCTGACCACAAAACCCACAATTTCCCCATAAAATTTCACGAGACTTGAATTTTCCCCAATTTTCTTTTCCAACGTGCAGTAGCGATCAAGTTGCGTGCAACGGCTGGGAAAAACGAGGGAAATTATCGTGTACCGACAAACGGTGTACGAAGCGTTACGTTGGGCGATAACAGAGATAAGAGTAGACTCGAATCGGTCACTGTTTCACCGGCAAATTGCACAACCGTGTTTCCCGAGCAGGATCGCGTCGCCATTGGATATATCAATGAATGGATTCGAGCATACATTTTCGTATCAAGTAAGTTTCTGAACAAAATAGTGGCGGTCGGTAAATTTCCCTTCCGCAGTTATTTTCTCGATGGTATAGGAATTTAGAGGGTGTAGCTTTCCGGAGCTTGCAGAGCTTACCTACTGAAAAATCGATAGCCTGCGATCAATAAACATGTTTATGTAACAGGGGACAACATCAATAGTTTTTTTTAGGGTTTTTTTCATTTGAAACGCGGAGGGGGAGGGGATTTTGTCAAATTTGACAGTTTGTGACAGGGTATTTTGTGGAGACATGACATTGAATTTTTGAAAATATGTTTTTGATCAGAATATTTATTGTTTGATTTTTGTTGATATTCTTGTCATTTTCCATGTTTTCAAAAAATTACAATCATGAATGCAACGATACATTACATTACCAGGACTGTAAAATCATTTCCCACGAGTTTGAAGGTTAAGGTCCGAGTCAAAGCTGAGGATTAAAATGATTCCATGTCCTTATATTGAACAAATACGGAAAAGGTGTTTTAGTAATTAATAACTTTACAGTAAATTTGTCTCTACAATGCTTGTTATGTAAATTATGTTTATTTATTCATTCCACAGACAATCGAGAAAAATTCTACCTCTACATCATCGTGTCGGTGGTGACTGGAACGTTACTATTTTTGAGTCTCGTGATCGGTCGTTTACTCGTTAGCCGTCACAGGGCGAAAAGAGATGCCAAGTTTCATGCCAACAATGAGACTTTACCAAACGGATTCACCGACGACATCTCGGAAATCGACGCTGATATCGATCTGACGACGCCTGTCCCAGTTCCTATGCAGGACACAAGGTGAGAACAAAAGTATTCCTTTAGGCTAATTCACGATATGTAAAAAATGGCAATGAAATTCATTGTGTTTTTAACCACGTGAGTCGTAGACATATTTGGGCATTCATTACTGATTCATGATTGACTGAAATTGCAGTATGATTAGTTAAAGTTGCGCTGGTAAAATCTAACGTTCTTTTATACATCATAAGATGGGTTTATGTTGAGTTTGAATGAGCGTCACGAGTCGAACGTTGAAACTGCATTATTGCATATTCATTGCAGCATCAAAACGCAGTTTTACTAAGGTCAAACATGTCAATTAAATTAAGAAAACAGCCAGGCATTCAATGATTGCAGAATTATTGATGCATCAACTGGAGCTTTTTTGCAGAAAAATAAGTTAAAGTATATAAATTCTAGCTAAATGAATGTGCAATTTTTAAGTGATGTAAAAAATTGCATTGATCAAACAATAAATGATACATCATTGGTCAGACAATAACATCAATACAACGAGATAATGCAAAGATGTATAAATGAACGACATATCTTGTGGTTGCAAACATGAATGACTGAAAAGTGAGTTAATCATCTACTATCTTGGTTTACATCACAGAGTACTTGTCATATTGCAAAAATTGCAGCATCATTGATGAATTTGAATGAGATCCACGAGATAAACGTCAAAACTGCATCATCGCACATCCATTGCAGTATCAAAACACAAATTTACTAAGATCGAACATGTCGACATCATTGAGCAAGTAGCAAACCCTTCAATGATTGCAGAATCATTGATGCATCAACTGGAGCTTTTTTGCAACAAATTTAGTTCAAGTATATAAATTCTAGCACAACGAATGTGCAATGTTTGAGTACTATAAAAAGTTCAAAGATAGTGACATCATTTTGCAATTAAAATGCAAGTATATGATGCTGCTTTGATTGCAATGTAGTATTTGGAAGTCAAGCGTTTATTTTCACGTTGTATTGATGACCCTTTCATACATCAAACTGAGAAAAGCCTTTGATGGCCCAAAAAATGCTCATTCAAAGTTCACTCATAAGTTGGTAGACGTTGTTTTCTGACCCACTGTGTGATACACGATTCAACTTTGATTGTGCAATGATTTATGCGTCATAGGTCAGACAATATAACGCTATAATGAGAATATGCGAAGATTTATAAATCTTTGTCGTCTTTTTAACGTATATTTCTAGAGCATTGGCTTATAATTAGCAATTTATAAAAATACTAAAAATTCAAAAAATAGCAGAAAATACTGAAGAATTTTTGATTCTAGAAATGTTAAAAAATATTTAAAAAAGGGTTTCACAACCAAGACCAAAACGTCGAAACATCAATAAGCACTGTCTGGAAGTCGATACAAATTATTCTCCCTCAGTTATCATACCCAGTAAAAAAATGACATATCAAAAAAAACAAATGATTATGCTACTTTGATAAAGTTAAAATAGTACAATTATTTAATCTGTAATCATTGAAAAAATTAAAATAAAAATTCTTTTCTTTAAACTTTATTGTTATTAGGTGAGTGAAAATTTTTTTTGTTTAATTTATAAAAAAAAATTTTTCAATAAATATATTTTAATTAAATATTAGTAATTTCATGATTGTTTATAAATTTTAAGAATTTAAGATTTTAATGAAATAACCATTTTAATTGTTTGAAAATGATTAATTATCTAAATAATTTTCACAACATTATTTTCAAGAAATTATTAATCATAAAATTTAAATGATATCAATAAATTTTTAAAAATAATAATAATTAAATCATTTAAGTTATTATAAATTTGAATTGATCTATAAATATAATTTTATTTATAAATAAAATGTATCTAAACTAAATTTATATATTTAACAATTAGATATAAATTAATATGATTAATTTATCATTACTTAAATTCAATGTTATAATAAAATAACATATAAATTATCATTCATATTATATTTCATTAATTTTCTAAATTGATAGCTTAAATAAAACAACTTTAATTTATCCTAATACAAAAGGAAAAGATAATTTATTATTCTTTTAAAATTATTGATATAATCCTACAATTTTTATAAATACATTATTTTATTAACATAAGTAAAATTTAAGATTATTCTAAAATTTAAATAAAAATTTTTTCCATGAACTGTTAAAATTCAATTAAATCTTGAACTTTTTAATCTTCAATTATTTCATTTCTCCTTGAACATTATCTTCTCATACATAAATCCTCGTATTATTCCCCGTAGGAAAACGATCCATTGAATTTCCATAAAAGTTCAATGGAAAGTAAATGAAAAATTTCTTTCCATTAATTTTCCATCAATTTTCCATAAATGGGTCTGCATGGAATATTTTTTCCATAGAGCTGATGAATGGAAAAATTTTTCCATACGTTTTCCCCTGGTGGGTCTGAAGGAAAATTTTTTTTTCCATAGAGCTGATAAATGGAAAAATTTTTCCACTTATTTCTTATCAATTAGAACGAATGGAAATTTTGTTCTATTGCAGTGATTCATGAGAAAAATTTTATACACATTTTTTTGATGGAATCTTATGGAAATGCAATAGAAATCCTATGGAAAGTGGATGGAAATTGTATGTGAATGAATGGAAATCTTATGGAAATGCAATGGAAACCCGTAGGAAAACGTTCCATAGAAATTTCCATTGAATTTTCCATTGAAAAAGTCTATGGTTTTTTCGCCTATGGAAATTTTTCCATTGAACTTTTACCTTGGTTTTCCATTGAATTTCCATTACATTTCCATTCATACACGCACACTTTCCATTCACTTTCTATAGAATTTCCATTGCATTTCCATAAGATTTCCATTCATTCACATACAATATCCATTCACTTTCCATAAGATTTTTATTGCATTTCCATAGGATTCCATCCAAAAAATATGTATAACATTTCTTTCATAAATCACTTTAATGGAAAAAAAATTTTCATTTGTTTCAATTGATAAGAAATTAATGGAAAAATTTTTCCATTTATCAGCTTGATGGAAAAAATTTCCTTTCGGACTTACGAATGGAAAATGGATGGAAAATTTTTTTCATTCATCAGCTCAATGAAAAAAATTTTCTTTCGGACTTACGAATGGAAAACGAATGGAAGATTTTTCCATTCATCGTCTCTATGGAAAAAAACTTTCCATTCAGACCCATCTATGGAAAATTTAAGGAAAAACAATGAAAATAAATTTTCTATTCACTTTCCATTGAACTTCTATGGAACGTTTTCCTACGGGAATCCTATGAAAAGTGGATGAAAATTGTATGTGAATGAATGGAAATCTTATGGAAATGTAATGGAAATCCTATGGAAAGTGAATGGAAATTGTGTGTGCATGAATAGAAATGTAATGGAAATTCAATGGAAAACCAAGGGAAAATTTCAATGGAAAAATTTCCATAGGCAAAAGAACCATAGAATTTTTCATTGAAAAATTCAATGGAAATCCTTATGGAAATTTCAATGAAAATTCTTATGGAAATTCTATGGAACGTTTTCCTACGGGTAAAATCGTTCTTTTCAGTATACCCGATGTTCCTCTCAATGTAAACATCGAGGAAGAGACAATTAAAAATGCCCTCGTTTCGCAGGATCCCGGAAACACAGTTGGCAGAGAGGTTACACGGCGAGCGTTACTATAACGACGCGAGAATACCATTGTCGCCGTCGGCGGTGCACGCGGCGCACCACCCGACCGAGCAAGGGGTGCGAGTCGATTTGGGAAATCACATGGTTGGCACCGACAGCCTCCACACGATTCTCAGGGCTGAAAATCCGAGGGGCCTCACTACCAAAAGCTACTATTACGGCTGACAGGAGCACGGGGTTGTCTTGCGCGAAGGACGACCCCTGACTTTGAGCCCTGTGCCCGAAGTCAGCGCACGCAAGTACTGTTTCTAATGGCGCCGCGTGCCTGTTTCCCCTCTCACCACGACATAGACTTGTACATACTCTACTCGAATTCTCACTCGAGGCGGGACACATGCTCAAATTCATCGCGTACTTAGAGTTTCATTGCGAGTTACGGTTTTACTTTATGTATGAGGCGTATTGCGGCCGCGTTTGATGTGGGACGCTCGGGAATTTCCGAATGCCAAATTACGGCATTATGATTTCCTCTCGGCCTCTGGAGAGTTCTGGATGCAAGTTCGTTTTTTGAGGGAAAACTACGTCTTCTAACATGGTTTTTTATTGATTGGGATGCAGGAAGTTTTATGCAAATTTGACATTAAAAACATGGAACTTGTTAGAATTTTTTATTCTAAAAATGCAACTGAAGTTGATTCAACTAAAGTGGATGCAACTGAAGTTGATTTAACTGAAGTGGATGCAATTGAAGTTGGTTCAATTAAAGTTGATTCAACTGAAGTGGATGCAACTGAATTGGATGCAACCAGAGTGGATGCAACCGAAGTGGATGCAACAAGAGTGGATGCAACTGAAGTTGATTCAATTGAAGTGGATGCAACTGAAGTTGATAAAATTGAAGCGGATGCAACTTAATTGGCTGCAACTGAATTGGATGCAATTTCCAAAGTAATTTTCCATAGAAACCTCATTTAGAAGAGGTATTTCGTTCAACATTCTCCATCGCAATCTCAGCGCTAGACAAAACTTGGCAAATTGGTATCTCCCCGATACTGGAAACAATGGGTGATTCGGGGTTATACGCCTGAACGTTGGTTGAAGCTCGATCTAAACAGCGCATAACGTTCGCTGAATTTTTCGTGCAGAAAGTCTTTCTCGCCACTCGAACGATCATTCGAACGTTTCGCTGAAAAGACGTCGTATCGATTTTCAACACAGATTCGAATTTTTTGTCGCGCTGAAAACAGTGTTTTTTGTTTCGGATCGTATTGGGTTTGATTTTTTCCGCGTGGAAAAAGAGTGTTGATCGGAGTGAAGTAGGTCAACACGGAATTTTTTTCGGAAGTGGTTTCTTGATGACATGCATGAAGTGATCACAATGTATGACACATAGTAGATAAAGATTTGTTCTTTTTAGTCAGATACTTCGAAGTATTTTTATGTGATTTTAAAATTAGACAATGGCTCAGAAAGTTTGTGTTTTCTTGAAGAACTATGTCAACTGATAAAAACTGCTAACTCATAACATCAATTTTCATTACATTAGCTACTTTCATTACATTCAGTTTCATTGCAAAATTGAAGTTTGTTTCATGCACTTCTGTTGCATCTACTTCGTTACATTTGCAACTTCTGTTGCATCAGCAACTTCCATTGCATCTACTTCAGTTACATCAACTTCAATTGCATCCACTACAGTTACATCAACTTCAGTTGCATCCACTTCAGTTACGTCAACTTCAACTGCTTCCACTTCAGTTGCATCCACTTCCATTACTTATACTTCTGCTGTATCCAATTAGGTTGTATCCATTTTCGTTGCATCCTTTACAGTTACATCAACTTCAGTTGCATTCACTTCAATTGCATCCACTTCAGTTACATCAACTTCAGTTGCTTACACTTCAGTTACATCAACTTCAAAAATCCACAGCAAAGTTTTGAAAAAGATGTAGTTCAACTTCAAAAACCTAGAAAATAAATTTACGAAATAATTTCGATTCAAATTCCCTTTACGACTCCTACCTAAAAACTAAAATCCATGCAAAAAATTTTTATCGATCGACAATTTCCTGAGCGTCCCAAAACAAATTTGTTAAATAAACCACGCCGTTCGTTAATCTCGTAGTCTGCATATTTGCTTATACAAATCCTTTTTTACCGCTTCGAAAATTCTACGAAAATATTAAAAATCGTCCTCGACTTTTAATTGGTCTAATGAATGTAGGCCCCGTCCATAAGGTCGCATTTATTCCAACGTGTAACATGTTTTTCTAATAATTTAATGGTGAGGAAATGGAAATTACACGTTATTTTTGTATCCGTTAAGCACAGTTTGTAAATTGGACGTTCGAGTACCATTTTCTTCGTATCGCGAATGACAGGGAAATGGAAGAATTGTACCAAAGATAGGGCTAGAGTTTATTATTACTGTATAATGATATGTCTATTCTTGTTGAAGCGTTTTCAGCGGAGTGCCTGATATTTCGAAAGAGCTTAGTGTATTAGGTGCACTTTCATCGCGCATTGTGCTTTTCCTTCAAGCCGAAACTCTCATTTCGGACTTCAGAAGGTTTCTTTCATCGAGAAAATAACGTAATTGGATTTTTACGGTTCGAAACGGGGCACGCTGTGACTCCATATTGAATGTTGAAAAATCGCTCTTTTCACGGATTTCTTTATTCAGTTATAAACGGGGGTATTCGTTCTGTGGAAGATTGCAATTGAAATGAATGACTGTTTTTATATTATTGAATTTTTAGAGGAAAATTATGAAGAAAAAATTTGGTTATCGCTGACTTTTCGAGTGTTACTTTTTATGAGACGTTTTTCATGAGGTACTGAAAAGTGATATTAATTTGGAATTTGAAAAATAACAGTAGGGTACTTTTTTGTGTTTGGGACATTGAAAAATTTGGAATTTGGGAAAAAGGAAAATAAGCTTGATGATTTTCACGAGATATCTGTTTCATTTGTTTTTTTATTGATTTTGGGAAAAGTTGATTTTTTAAATAAATGATTTTTATTCTTTTTCGAAAATTTGTTTCAAAGACATGGTAAAAAAGTCAAAATGCAAATTTAACGAAAATCTCATACAAATCAAATACAACTGAACGATATCGCCGTTTTTTTCCTTTAGAGTAAGAAAAAATTTGATAAAGAAAATTAAAAAATGTTTAGATTATAAAAATTTATTCAACTTATTGTTTATTCCGAATTGACGGTTTTTTCCTGATGTAAAATAAAAAAAATCCTTTCAAATCAATACACTTCCTTTGTCAGAAAATGTTTCATTCACCACAAACAGTGAATAAATGTAAGAAAATTATAATTTTATCGAATATTAAAAAATGTAATAAATTGTCCTCTTCAATTCTACATCTAATTTAATGTATATGTGACCAAGAACGAGGAAACGGACTTTTGGCCAAAAATTCTTATGAAAGATAACTTGATTTAATGACTTAAAAAGTGACACCTACGAATTTCAGATCGAAGGTCTTTTTCCTCATTCCAGGTCACATATGATCTATCATGAATTTTATAAGCAAGAAGTAACAACATTTATTCAAAAAAATTGAATAAGAATATTTTTCAAATTATTAATAAATAAAAATCTGTGTTTTTTTATATGGAATTTGAACTTGATTTAACAATAATTTATATTAAGTTATGAAAAATCATGTTCCTTAATGAAAGTTTGAGTTGTAACAATGTAACGAACATTTCCAATCATACTGAATTACATTATACCATTTATTACATATAATAAAAATTTGTATTATCATTATGTTTAATTAGAAAAAATTTTCATTTGTAATGAATTCTATTATGAATATAAATTTTATTATTATTTTCAAAAGATAGTGAAATAGAAAAATCATTTCTGAAATTTTTTCACTTTTTCTGTTACCAGATGTTTCATGAAAAAACAAAAAACTGTTGTAAAAATAATTTTAATTTATTGTTTAATATTGCAAACCATAAATTTTTAATAAAAATGTTATACATTTTTTTTATCTATAATCTATTCTACATGTAGTAGTTTTTACATGAAAAGAACACAAAATTTTTTGATCTGGAACACGTAAATATTGATTAACATTATAATGTTATCTTCAAAATTTTCGAAAAATTTCAAAAACTCATGTTTTACCTCAAAAAGAGATATTACCTGAAAAAAATATATACATATTATCATAAAAGAGAAAAAATATTATCTCAAAAAGTTTAATTTGCAAAAACAAAAAATGTACCTTAATAAATATAATAGAGTAACTGTAAAGTGAAATCTGTTCGTCTGCGATTGAAAAGTGAAAAAATTTTGAAAATTTTTGAATTTCTATAATATATTTTATAATGAATGAAAAAATGATACTTATATAATCATAAAAATATAGATTCAAATTTTCGTCATCGTATTTTCAGCAATTTAAAAAAAAATTATTGTTATACTGCCCAGTTGGATTATTTTGGCAACAAAATTTGCAAAAAAGAGATTTTCCTCAAATTCTTTGATTTTCATTTTTAACCGCATTTTTCGAACACGTAAGTCAAATAACTCAAAAATACCTAAAATTTTCGGAAGAAATTTAATCTACGTTGCTTAAAAAGGTTATTTATTCAGTTTGAATGATTATAAACAATATAATTTTCTTAATCCTTCAAAATATAATAAATTGAATTACACACACAAATTTTCTGTCTACTTTCGCTTTTTCTAACAATTTCCTTGATTTTTAGGTACTCGGAACATAAAAAAGTATTCCAATTCTGTTACAAAAAATTTTCAGAATTTCAAAAAACAGTGTAATTGTCAACAAACGTGTCAATTTTCGAACATTATTCCACTACAAAAAAGTTAAATTTATTCCAAACCACTTTAATCCCAACCTAATGAAAACAAACACCTTCCATCAAGAGACAATCGCTTATCGTATTATCCAACCCAGTGCACTTAACATGCAGCTCTTTCTCCGTACCACGTATAAATTTTTATATCGAACAAATGAACATAGTATGAAATCTCAGAGAAAATGTCAATAAATTTTTATGTGCGTTACGACTGTAAATACTACTGTAAAAATGTCTATTCACGACTTAACTCCGTATTAATATCACGAAATGACCGTGACTGTAAAAAGCTGTGTAACCTTGATTTTCGGGCAATCAAATTTCGCCCGAAAAATATTAATGTGAGAAATCCAACTGCATTCTGCGACGAATTTTAGAATGTACACTTCGCTCGAGTAACAAATTGCAGTCGTGTAAATATTTGTTCCAGACTGCGAATTTTCAGCTCGATTTTAGTGGTTTTTCGTGAGTGCCCAATTTTCGCAAGCGAGTGGTTTCCGTTACGATCTCAGAGAAAATTCCATTTTAAACAGTATGGAATTTCCAGAAATGAAAATGGATTTTTTTACAGTAATTACACTTAATTTCAGAACTGTGATAAATGTATTTATAATCACAAAACTGCCATTTTACTGCCAAGACTATTTTAACCATAATTTTTTATCTGAATTAAGCACTTGTTTACATTCTACAATTGTTTACAAACAAAATAGCAATGTACCATTTCTTATGTTCATAACACATTTTACAGTATCTAAAAATAGTTTTTACAGTTTCGTTTCCTGCTCTTATTTATAAAGCGCTCTTCAATAACGTATTACAACATTTTCAACGTTTTTTGGCACTAACAGCGATGAACTTGATGAACAACAGGAGCATGCGACCTTGTGTATAAAAAAATTTTACGATTCGTTAGTCACACAATTTATCACTTACATACTCATATCTCATAGCAATATGTTTATACTAGGTTAAATTACCGTTAAGTCGAATGGCAAACGTGTAATTTATAGTGATTAAGAAATATTTAATTAATGACTGTTGTTATAACATCATGGAAATAAATAATGGAAATTGTCATAAACTGCTGTTTTTTTCTCACTGAACCAATTTATTTCATAATTTATTTTACAAAACGCACTAATTTGCAATCTTTTTGAGTGACATAACTCTTTTATTAAATGGCAAAAAATATATTCCAAACCAAAAAATTAAAAAAAAATATTAAACATAAATTAGCAGGATTTGTTATTGGTTATTTAACAAAAATTAATAGAGTAGGTATAATTGAAAATTAACCCGCAAAAAAATTAGATTAAATATTTTACATGAATATATCTAATATTGATGAGCTACGAAAGCCGTCGTTTTCGCTGCTTGAGTGATATAAATTTTTTCTTATGTTTTTTAGTTTTGAAAATTTCGAAAGATTTTCCTGGTTCTTTCAAGATTTCTTTATATGTTTCTGAAATGTGATGCTTTGGTATTAAAATTAATACAAATGCCAAGTATTTTCATAGAATGATAAATAAATATTTTAATTGACTGAAGTATTTGAAGGACTCCTTATATTTCCGTATTTTGTGGTTTTTGTAACGTTCTGTACAGTTTTTTTATGAATGAAATTATACACTTTTTTCAAAATTATATGTTCTAGAATTCGGAAATGGATCTTCAGAAGGTATGTATGTTATTTTTTTGAAGAACGTTTGTGTTATAGATTTATACTTTTTTTCGTTGTTATAAATCTACATTTTTTTGGTATTTTTATATGTTTCCATGTCGATTCCAGGATTTGAAGTTTGTTGGATTTTTACTATTTCTATAAAAAACTTATTTTATTATTCATGAAATAAGAATTTTTCATATATTTTCATAAATTATTCATAAATTATTAATAACTGATTGATATTATTATTCAGAAATAATTTTTATCATTCTGTGTGTGTATATATATATATATATATATATATATATATATAATAACTATTATCATAATAATTTTAATATTTATTATATTATATTTTAAGATAATTATTATACATTATTTATATATATTATTCTATATATATTCATTATTATTATTATTATTATTATTATTATTATTATTATTTTATATTTATTATTACTAATTATTATTCAGAAATAATAGAAGAAATTCTACAGAAAATCAGAAAATTCCAGAAATTATTCACGAAATAAGAACAAGTTTGAAATTTAAGATTCTTTTCCATAGTTTGCAATATTCTTTATTATAATTCTGTTTGTGTTAAATTTTTTCGAAGTCAGGATTTTTTTTTTTTTGAGTAAAGTAAATTGAAAATTCCAAATTTAGTTTCACTTTTAAACATAGTTTCAACGTTTTGTTATTTTTTTTAAAATATCGTTGAACTAATATTCGAATTTTTCACCGATCTTCATTATTATAACATTGGTTAAAGAAAACGTGTGATACTTCAAAAAATAATTATGAAACAACAGCAAAAAATACAACGAAAAATTTCGTATGAAAAAATTACTTAATACACGTACGTCTTGTATGTATTTCTCTTTTTATTACTAACTATATATTTCATATATATGAGTGTCAAATATTCATATTTAATACACAGACACGCAAAAAGATAGTTTTGCACAGAAGATTATCGTAATTATTGTATTATGATGTTCTGATCAATAATCCCAAGTAACATAGTTTATACATATCATATATAAGTTTTACATGTCAACGAAGAGCAAGGCGTTCATTAAATTTTATTGACTTTGCAAAATTAACAATAATCTTAACTTTTCAATGACACCTGGTTTTTCTTCAAAATCTTGTTCACTTGACAGAACATTCTATTATTTCCATGTAAAAATATTTTTCGATAGTTCATGAAAATTTAGAATATTCTATTCTTACACACACGCACACGATTCTAGTTATTATGTATAATTTATTATGTTTATTATTTTATTCATATATATTTTTATTTATTCGTGTATAGTTCTATCGATTGCGAAAGTCACGGAAACACTCGTGTGTTATTCAAAATACAGCTGTATCAATAGAACGATTAAAAGTTCTGCTAAAAATTTTTAAAATTGTAAAAATCTTATATGAAACATCTATAGGATTAAAGTACAAAAAACAAGAAACAAAAGTGAAAATATAACTTATGACAATTTTGTGCTTCAAAATAAAAAGTAAATCGTAAAAACAATTCTCTTGTGAAAAAAACACTCAATTGAGCGTTATTTCGTACGCTCAATTGAGTGTTTTTTTCACAAGGGAAGCTAAATTTTCCCACATATCAGTAATCTAACTTGTTTAAAAAAGTTATGAATTCAGTTCGAGAGATGAAAAAACAAAAGAGTTTTTCCAAATCTTTCGAAAGTGAAAAATAAGGTAACAAACGAAAATTTTTTGCTTGCTTTTTTTAAACGATTTCAAGGTTTGAGGGTACACTCGACATTAATAGGTATTCGGACTTTGTTGCCAAAAATTTTCAAAGTTTAGAAAGACACCGATTTGGAAATGATATTGCATCATACGAAAGGGTTTTTGTTTTCAAATTTTAACCTGATCAAAACAAACATTCAACATCAAGAGACCATCGATTATAGTACTTTCCAACACAGAGCACTTCATATGCTGCTTTTTTTCCACAACAAGTTAATAATATATTGTGCGACTAGTGGGAGAAGGAGAACATTTCACGCTCGTTCTGCGAAGAATTTTCTGCGAAGAATTTACGAATTTACACTTAAGAGGAATTTCTTGCATTCGTGTAAGTATTTGTTACAGACTGTAAATTTTCAGCTCTTTTTCAGTAGTTATTTGTAGGTGCTCAATTTTTTCAAGTAATTTTTTTTTAGATTTGAGAAAAAACTTTCATTTAAATAGTATGGAATTTATAAATGTATGGCATATTGCGTAATGATTTCTAGAAAAATACACGAGAAAAAAAATTATTTGTTGATTATGATAGAAATAAATATCATAGATAGTGGTCAATTTTCAATTTGTTCTGTTTACTTTTTTTCTCATGTATATATATAATTTAATTTGTTTGTGTATATCATCGAGCTTGTAACAATCGTATTTCGTACATATTGAAGCAGTAAAATAGTAGATTTCTTACTCGAAAGCTATCGCCGATTTTGGCGAGGCCGAAGGTTTTGTCCCTCGCCAAAATCGGCGATAACTCACGAGTGCGAACTGTATTTTTCATCACAATAGCCTCAAAGTCACGTCTAAATGTCAGTTTTGAGGTTAGAATGATGAAAATGAAATTTTGTGTCCAAATTTTTGTTTATTCAGTATATAATTAATAGAGTTTGAAATTGCACATTTTTATTTGTGTAATTTTGCACTGATATGCGTATAAGAATCATGGAACATTATTTTTACTGATTTTGGAATCATAAGGGTTTTTAAATTTTTGTTAATTTGAATATTCCAGGTATATTTCAGATTCATTCAGTACTTATTTATTGAACTTTGGCGATTATAAGATTGTTTCATAAATTTCTATATAGAATAATAGAATTTGATTTTTGATGCTCAAAATTTGAGTATATTAAAAATTTATAATTCTATCGTGGATTTTGAGGAAAAGAAATATTGATTCAATCCACAGAATTTCATAAATTTCTAAAATTTACGCATCCTTTGATAAATCCAGAATTTCGTATTATTTTCAAGTAAATTTATAAACTTCAGTATTTACGAAGTCAGATGTTCCATAAATAAGATTTCTCAATCAAAATGCAAAAGTATAAGGATATTATCAAAAACATCCATTTTTTGAGTTTGTGATTGTTTGTTATTGTGTTCAACAGAATTTTTATGATTGAGTCTTGTATATAAACTATAAAATTGACTTTTTTGCTATGATTTTCATACATTTGCAATAAATTAGCTAATTATTATTAGTCAAAATTATGGAATTATAAAGGAACCAACAATTTTCAATTTTTACTTGTTTCATTTATGAACAAATTATTCTTGTTTTTTTTTAAAATTTATTCATATTGATTGATATTTATTGAATTTTTTTTAATATATATATTTCAATGAATAAGCACATATATATTCGATATTTTTAAATATTTTCATTCAAAGTTTGCATGTAATAAACATGCATGCAATCATAATAAAAAAGTCTATTGTCTAGTTTTTATACAATATATAATCATAAAATGCTTTTTTACAGGATAAAAAAACAACCACAAACCCAACAAAATTTATTTTTCCATGCATCCGTAAAAAAGGCCACTTTATTTCTATGAAATGCGGGAACAAAAGCCCCTTTTTGGGGTACTCGGAAATCAGCGGGAAATATCAACAAAAA
>JAPYZL010097049.1:18542-29653 GCA_030522825.1 Platygaster orseoliae
ACTTTTACACATGCATGGGAAAAAATATTGTATGCTACACGAGACAAAAAGGATGATTCCAACGAGTGCAATTGCGCATTCGCTTCGCTCGTGCCCAAATTTTGCACTCGTTGGAATCATCCCTTTTCTCCCTTGTAGCATAAATATCTATTTTCATTAAAATAAATAATTCATTTATTTTACAGCACAAAAATGATGCTACTTGAAAATATAAATTTCTGGTTTCTTTATCATTCCATTATTTCGACTAAAAATAATAAGCTTATTCATTGCAAATGTGTGTAAATCATGGCAAAAAAGTCTATTTCATAGTGTATATACAAGAGTCAATCATAAAATTCTGTTGAACACAATAAAAAACAATCGCAAACTCAAAAAATATATTAAAACAATGAATTCTAAAGATATCAATCAAAATAAATATATTTTTTCGATCTTGTCCAAAAATCTGCAAAACCTCTTGCAAATTTCGTTAAATAACTCCAAAACTCTTTGTCACTGACTGAAAAATCTCATCAGAAATTTTTCGATGACAAAACAACAGATACATTAATTTTTTTTAAAAATTATAAAACTCCTCAAGACTCATTCAGAACTTCGAAAACATTTTCACCATTCCAAAACCTGCTAAAAAGTATCACCCGTGGCAACCTTCCGCAAAAATGAGCCCAATCACGGAAACGCAATTAAAAGATGGTAATGGGCGCTAGGCGATATTCGCGAAAAAGCGTAAACAAGAAATCCCCGGCACGCGGGGGATGGTGGCGCAAGCGCGCCGCGAACCCCGCCCTGTCGAGGTTGAAGCTGGTTCAAGCTTTCGCGGGACAGTGGCGACAGTCGCGGTTTTTCTAGCGGAACAATGAGACGGGCGATTCAACACCATTAACGTGGCGGCGTTTCGCGGCGTTACCAAAAAAACACCTTTTCACCCCCTCAGTGAAAGCCCGAAATCGCCTTTTTTGTTTTGGAAAAAGAGTTTGACCCGCGAAAATGCCCGTCCTTTGCCGCCCCGAAACAGTGTCGTCGCTAACGACTCGGTATCGAGGACAACGAGTTATGGTTTTCCCGATCCAAGGGCGCAACAGTTAAAATCGGAGGCCCGGCCAAGCAAGGATTTCCTGGCCAAGAAAGAAAAAACGAAGCAACGAAACCGATGCCAGAAATCACGGCGAAAGTTTGCGAGTCGATGAACGGAAGAGAAGAGCACTGTTGATTCGCTCTTGGTGCGGAAACGCTCGGGAAACGGCGTTTTCTGGGCGTATGTCTTGGGGGTGTCCTGGAGCGCGCCCCGGATGCCCTCGGGCCCGCGGCTTTCCACGAGGAGCGGCCCCGCGCGAGAAAGGCAATGCGGGGGAGCAGTTCCGAGCTTCTTCTAGACGCGAGCTGTAGCCAGTGCGAGAACCCGGAGAAAAGCGACCCCCTCCAGGTGCGAGAGAGCCATGGCATGGTGTCGTTTTTGCACGAGCTTAAGAGTTTGGATTGTTATGGGCATTTCTAAAATTCTATTTATTATAATTCTGAACTTGAAATCACTGTAAAAAAAAGGAATAGTAATTATATCATTTTGTGTATGGAAAGTATTTTTACTATACACACGTTTTTTCCACTGTATAGTATTCTTTCGTAAAAGATTCTCAATTTTGTCATGCTACATAGGGAGCTTCCATAAATCATGTCACGACTTTGAGGGTGGGGGAGGGTGGTCAACCCATTTGTGACAGTTTGTGACAGTTTGTGACAGATAGGGGGGGGGTCTCAAAAATGTGAGATTCCCGTCCATTTTCCCGAATGCAGTTTCCCGACAGTCAATTTTCCCGACGACATTTTTCCCGACAAACACTTTTCCCGACAACACTTTTCCTGACAGCACTTCTCCCGACAGACTATGTTCACGACAAGAATCCTATGATTGAATTAAGTCATAATTTTCCCGGCAGACTGTTTCCAAAAATATAAAAAAAAAAATTTTTTTTTTTGATCAAAAAAGTCATGATTTTACAATAAATTTTATTAGCCAAAAAATTCGTATAAAAATGATCGTATGAAAAGTGCAAGGAAAAGTGTATCCAAAAAAAAATGAAATCAAAAAATCAAACTGTCGAATTTCAAAATGAAATTGTCCAGGAATAATAAACAATCGTTGTCTGGAAACTTTTAAAAAGTAACATAAATTTCAAAAACAAAAAGAAATCGATTCAGAATTTAAAACATATTTTCATCACTCTAACCTCAAAACTGACATTTGGACGTGACTTTGAGGCTATTGTGATGAAAAATACAGTTCACACTCGTGAGCTATCGCCAATTTTGGCGAGGCCGATTTTGTCCCTCGCCTTCGGCTCGGGATAAAACCTTCGGCCTCGCCAAAATCGGCGATAGCTCCCTGAAAAATATTTTCTAACGTCTTTTTTTCTAACGGTTATCAATTCATAGTTCAAAAATTTTGTTGCAGTAAAAAAATTGAAAAATTAGAAAAAAGTTCATTATGAAAAAAAATTATTATTTTTGAAAAATTTTTAGGAAAACTGAGCCAGTACCGGTATATTCATATAAAAGAATAGAAAGGAAGTGTCGGGAAAAATGTTGTCGGGTAAATTGTTTGTCGGAAAAAGTGTGTCGGGAGAAGTCCTGTCGGGAAAATTGTCGTCGGGAAAAGTGTTTGTCGAGAAAAAGGTCGTCGGGAAAATTGTCTGTCGGGAAACTGCTTTCGGGAAAGTGACTGGATACCAAACTGTGATGTCACATTTGTGGAAAAAATTTTTGTTGTTGAAATTAAACGTTGCTTCACGAAAAATTGCGAATGATGATTCGTATTTTGATTAAAAAATATGAAATATTTTATAACTATTTTCGATGTGACTGAAAATTGATGTGAACATTCAACGAAATTGAAGAAATAAAACTGATTAGGTTAGATCAACTGACAATATTTTAGCATTTTCAAATTCGTTGGTATTTTCAGTACTTTTTATTTCAATGTATTGAAATGATGATAATCATAATGAACGTAATTCTAAGAGTAATAATAAGGTTCAAAAAATAATAAAATCTGATGGACTTGTGAATTTTTTGATTCAACAAATTTTTAAAATTCCAAAAATGAAATCATTGGAAATTTAAATAAATGAATATAGTTTTATAACGCAATAATAATATACTTAATAAATAAAATTATTGAATGAATCAATTCTGAATAAATTCAACTTTTCCAAAATAGAATATTTTTTTAATGATAAATATACAAATTTTCATATTGTAAATTAGAATGAACAACCGTTTTATAATGTGAAAGTTATTAATATAATGCTCCAAAAATCACGTTGTTCAAAATAAAAATTTTTTCGCTTCACATTTAATATCCAACATTGTGACATGACACAGGAGGGCGGGGGTCTGCAAATTTGTGACACACTGTGACAGAGGCGGGAGGGGTCTAAAAAACGCCAAAAAACCATGACATCATTTATGGAAGCTCCCATAATGGAAAAATTTCATTTGCAAGTAAAATTTCCAATTGTTAAATTATCTCACACCCAGTGATAAAACGAATGAACATATAAAATTTTCTAATGTGGTAAATGAAATTCTTGCATATTAAGCAAAATGGTCTTTACTATGCACCTGGCTATTTTGCATATTTTGGAAAAATTACTAACTGATATTCTGAACTTGGAATCACTGTAAAAAAACTTGTGTAGTTTTTCATTTTATATATAGAAAACACTTATTCTATACAGACTTTTTTCCCACTGTAAATTGTTCTTTCGTAAACGATTCTCAATTTTTTACATGCTGAATAATGGAAAAATGTCATTTTTGTATAAAATTTCCAATATGGGAAATAAAATTCTTGCATATTGAACTATAAAAATTTCCACACAAATAATTGAAAAGTTCTAAACTAATACTTTGATATTTATTAAGTTGATTGTGCATATTTTTGAAAAATTATTTACTGTAACTCTGAACTTGAAATCACAGTAAAAAAAAAAACAATAGCAATTTTTTATTTTGTATGGAAAGTATTTATCCTTTTCACACAATTTTTTCGATTTTATAGTATTCTTTCATAAATGACTCTTAATTATTTTCATGTTATATAATGAAAAAATATAATTTTTGTGTTATATTCGCTTTGAGTGAAATGAAATTCTTGTGTATTGAGCTAGGGAAATTTTCCATATAAGTATTGGATGAATTTCGAAATAATACTTTGTTATTTATTGAGCACATGTATTATTTTTACGGCATGGTGTCAATTATCTACATTTTTGGAAAATTATTTACTTTAATTCTGGACATTAAATTACTGTAAAAAAAGCGAGAGTAATTTTTTCATTTTGTACGTAAATTGTTTATCCTATACACTTTTTTTCCGCTGTATAGTATTCTTTCGTGAATGTCTCTAAATTTTTCTATGCTGAATAATAGAAAAATTTCATTTTTGTGTGAAATTTCCTATGTGTGAAATAAAATTCTTGTATATTGAGCAATGAAAGTTTTCCATATAAGTAATGCAAGAGTTTTAAACTAAGAATTTGTTATGTATTAATCACATGTATTATTTTAACAGCAGTGTGTCAATTATGCACGAGTTAATTATGCATATTTTTGAAAAATTATTTACTGTAACTCGGAACTTGAAATCACTGTAAAAAAAAATTTAGTAATTTTTTCATTTTGAATAGAAATTGTTAATCTTAGACTGAGATAAATTTTTGGTTACAGCAACCATTGATTTAGTAAAATATAAGCCCACCAAAGTTTTAGGTAATATAACCAAAACTTCAGGCATGATAACCAAATTGTTGGTTATTGCAACCTCATGATCAGTCATGAAAATTGAGCATTATTTGCTATTACAGAAGCTTTGGTTGTCATAACAAAAGTTTTGGTTGTAGTAGCTAAAACTTTGGCGGATCCATATTTTACTGAATCAATGGTTGCTGTAACCAAACCATTTCTCTCCGTATATAAACACTTTTCTTCCACTGTATAGTATTCTTTCGTAAACGATTCTCGATTTTTCATGCTAAATAATGGAAAAATTTCATTTTTGTGTGAAATTTCCTATGTGTACCTAAAATAAATTTTTTGCATATTCAGCTATGGAAATTTTTTATATGAGTATTGGAAGAGTTTTAAACTCATACTGTAGTATATATAAAGCACATATATTATTTTGACGACATGGTGTTCATTGTGCACATTTTTGAAAAATTATTTACAGTAATTCTGAACTTGAAATCACTGTATAAAAAGCAATAGTAGTTTTTCCATTTTGTATGGAAAGTGTTCATCCTATACATACTTTTGTTTCTACTGTATAATATTCTACTTTAAAGGTCTTTAAATTTTTCCATACTAAATAATGGAAAACTTTCATTTTTGTGAGAAATAGAATTCTTGCATATTGAGGTATGGAAATTTTCCATGTAAGTACTGAAATAGTTTCGAACTAATACTTTAGTATTTATTGAGCACATATGATATATTAACGAATTGTTGTCAATTATACACATTTTTGAAAATATATTTACTGTAATTCTGAACTTTAATTTACTGTAAAAAAAACTATAGTAACTTTTTCATTTTTTATGGAAAGTGTTCACCTAAACAAACTTTTTTTTCCACTGTATAGTATTTTTTCGTGAACGATTCTCAATTTTTTCATAATAAATAATGAAGAATTTTATTGGTTTGTGGAACTTCCTATTTGTGAAATTAAATTCTTGCATATTAAGCTATGGAAATTTTCTATATAAGTATTGGAAGATTTTTGAACTCATACTTTCTTACTTATTGAGCACATGTATTATTTCCATGGCACGGTGTCAATTGTTCACATTTTTAAAAAGTTATTTACTGTAATTCTGAACTTGAAATCACTGTAAAAAAAGCAATAGTAATTTTGTCATTTTTTATAGAGGGTATTTATCCTATACAAACTTTTTTTTCATTGTATAGTATTCTTTCCTAAACGTCTCTACATTTTTCCATGCTACGTTATAAAAAAATTTCATTTTAAAGTGAAATTTTCCTATGCATCAAATAAAATTCTTGCATATTGAGCTATGGAAAATTTCCATATGAATATTGGAAAAGTTTTGAACCAATACTTTGTTATTGATTTCACATTTAGGTTTCTCAAGATTGCTGAAAGTTCAAGAAACATTATTGTATGATACGATTAACCTGAAAAAAACATATCAAACATAATTATGAGTCAAACTAATATTTGAAAAGGTTGAGATTTCAAATTTTGATGTACCTAACCATTTTTTACATTTCTGCACTGTAAAAAAAACATCCAATGCAACACAATTTAGAAATCTATACTTTTGTACAGAATTTCCAAACATAAACAAGACTTTTTTCGTACATAGGAAAAATTTAAATAATAGTGCAGGAAATTTTTGATATTCTGAAGATTTCAATATACAAGTATTATAAAATTACGATTATTTTTTACAGTGCAACTCAAGAAATTTTTTGAATTTGAACCTTTCAATTATTTTTATATCACAGTGTGTAAAAATTCAAAAAATTTGCAGAGTCGTCCGGTGCACAATAAACTCTTGCACAATCGACACATAATTGACAATATTACGATGATTTGTGACGATGACCATGTGACGTGACAGTAAAGAACTTTTCGAAAAGTCTGTCATTTTTTGTGTCGAGTAAGGGAATGAAGAGAAAACTGGGCAGGCCATTCTATTAACCCATTAACGCCTGAACGAACGTTTTTTCCTGCAAACTTTCCAGCCATACAAAAAATATTATGGAATGTTTTCGAAAAATTCAGCCAAGGTTTTTCTGAAGTAACATAATTTTCTTAGAAAATATTGCCCTAATTTGAAAAAAAAACGAAAGCCTATATTACTATGAATATAATTATTCATAATTTATCTGATTTTGACATTTGACAATAATATCTGTCACTCAATATAAATATAACATTATTTCTTGGAAATTCAATTATTAAAAAATTTATCAATATGTTACTTACACATTACAAAACTCTGCATTGAATATAGTTTTGTATTAATGGTAATATGTACTTTAAAGTTCTATTTCAGAAAAAACAGAGTTAACTCTGTAGTTTTACGAAAATTTCAATTCTTGGTAACACAATCTCTCACATTACGTACCTACATTTAAGTTACGAGAGTCGTAACTTTTAGCAGTAAAAGAGAAATGTGTATCGACTTTATTTCAAAATGTGCTGTACGTAAAAAATTCTACCAAACACGCAACTTTACGTCGGTTGATGGTAAATATTGCGTAAAATATTGGAATTCTTCAAATAAGGTGCAAGTTACAGGGGCGTAGACAGACAAAATTTTCGAGAAAGTGTTTATTAGAAACATATATTGCCTTAAGAATTTTATCATTTCTAATCGCATTTAGTATCAAATTACGGAAGTGTGATTTCTTACTTTTTTGCTGTCCATTATCATAATTTTTTTACTAAAATGGTTCAATCAAGAATTCAAGTTATTAGATTTTGGGTTTTTATTTTTCATTTTTAATACTATTGGTATTTGTTACGTTTATTTATTTTTTACGATTATGACGATTTTTAGCATTTTCACAGAGGAAAATAATATTGAAAATAATTGGTGAATCTTAATTAATTTTTAAATTTTCGTATTTTTTAATATTTATACAATACGGTAGTATTTTCTTGTATATACTTAATTTACAGAATTTTTCTCAGCTAAAATAAATATTTCTATTTTCTGATGCTCTAGAAATAAAAAATTAAAGAGTTTCGATATTTTTATAAACTTTTGAGAAAAAAATACCTATTCAGATTATGAGTATTCCACAGATTTCTGAAGTTTTTTTAATTTTTTGTTACCTGTGAAATTTTTTGTACATTCAAGCATTCCCGATAAATTTTGATAATTTCTATTATTCAATGCTATGAAATTGAAAGTTTCATAAAAGTCAAGTATCTTAAACAAATATCAAAAATTGTCGACATTACTCCATAATGTTTCTCAGAAAATTTTCATTACAAAGGTTATAAACTGCCTCTTTAAAAAGTATGACACTTTTTCAGTAAAAAAATGCATTTAAACATTTTTTTTCATTGTAAGAAAGAAATCGATTAAAATGCAAGAACATTGTTTAGTAATGTAAGTAAAAAGAAAGTTATGCAATATTCAATGTTGTTATACTTCGTAAGTTAAATAAAAATGTTTTTAGAAAATCGAAAATGTAAGAATAATACACAAGCTTCAAAAATATTGAGAAAGTTTTCGACTTACAAGTCTAACAACAACAAAAAGATTGAAAAATCTTCAAACAATTTCTAAATTTATCTGCAATTCTTGTAATCCCTTCGAGTTGTTAATAACTCGTAAAGCTGAAAATGTTTTCATGAATTTGTTCTTTCCAGAATCTCGTGAAAATCTCCATAATCATCTTTATAAAGGAGCATTTAAGACACACATTGAATAAAGTGTTACATGTAATGTATTTTAAATCTGCTCATAAAAATGATCTGTAGTCCGAAAACAAAAAGTATATAATTTTACTCAAATCGAATTTCTCAAAGGGTGTACTCTAATTTTTTTTTTTTTTTTTTTTTTTTTGTACATTATAAATATTATTAGTATATTATTTCTGTGTAAATGTTATAAATTAACATTTTTTGTATAAAAGCTATGATTTTTTTTAAAAAATCTTATTTTGCTTCAAATCGATTACTTGGGCAAGCATTATTCCTGAAATTTCTGGATTTTTTATTTTATTATACAAATATTCAACTTGTTTTATTTTAATAAATGAATGATTTTTTAGTGAATTCATTTATACTCTTTTATTTTATAATGGTTTTCATTTATACTATTTGATTTGATGCTTTTATATTTATCATTTGAAAATTTATTAAAACATTTTTTTAAGAATGTATACAATCACTGTCAAAAAAAAAATCATGTTTCTCCAGTGTTGCCGAATTAAGTGGTTTTCCTCTAGATTTATGGTATTTTTTAAACTTTATAAGCGAGGTTTTAGTCAGAAGAAACATTCAAGAGCAAAATTTGGGGAAATCGAATTTTCCTGATCAATTTTTGTTCAAAAATATTTCAGTATATATTGACAATTCTGAAAATAACTGTACCAGTATTTTAAGTTTACTAACAGTTTTGTTTAACAACACTGAGAGAAAAAACTAGTACGTTTTACTAAAAAATATCGTAATGAAGGATTGAGATGAAATGTAGTAAATTTTACTTATAGTGTAGTAGTTGTAGTTGTACGTTCTAGTGAAACCCTTATTCGTATAGTAGTCCTTATGAAAAAATGTAGAAATTATGATCATGTATCATAATTACACATACCTTGTACATTGAAAACTGTTCTTCATGAAAGTTACAAAAAAACAATAATTTTAGTATTTTTTTCTATATATCAACCAATTATCGCGATATACGTTTTAACATACTGCATGGTAAAAATGAATATATTTATGACTGAATCTACTGTAGTATATGGAAAATTAGAATAATATTGTAAATATTTCTAGAATATTGTAGTTTTTCTAATATTTATAGTACAAATTACTAAATTTTTTTCTCAGTATAGTATGCATATAGGTTTGACCGTCAAAAAAAAATTTCAACTTATCAGAATTTAATTAAAAGCTGACGGAAATTTTTCTGACAATCAACCAACTTACATAAGTGCACTAATTCTAAGTACACTCCAATTTCGTTGCATTCAATCCTGTTGCATCCAATTCCGTTGCATTTACTTCCGTTGCATTCAATTTCGTTGCATCGAATTCCGTTGCATCCAATTGCATTGCATCGAATTGCGTTGCATCTGATTTCGTTGCATCCAATTTTCAGAATTTAATTAAAAGCTGACGGAAATTTTTCTGACAATTTACCAACTCACATAAGTACCAGGGGGGGTGACACGCGGATCTTTTCCTTCAGAAAGTAGTGACTGGAATTTGTTCCCTTCGCCAGGCGGCGCTACTAGTCTTCCCGGCGCCTTTTCCCTTACGTCTCCGTCCCCCGCACCACCAAGTGTAGGTTATTTACATTTTTGACAGTTTGATGCGCGCACGTTTGATGTCCGTTTACAAGTTTTTTACAGTTTTTCTAATACAAATATTGAAAACCATGAACAAACGCAAACGAAAGCGGTGCTTCTTCGCAAAGTATAATTTTAAAAAACTCAAATTTACTCCGAGAAATTTAAATGACCTCAAACTCCCGCTGAAAAGTAACCAGGAGGACTACTAGCGCCATGGAACAATTTCTGTTCACTGAGTTTAGTCACGTGTCACCCCCCTGATAAGTACACTAAACACAATCCTTGAATCTTACAGAATTCCCTTAAAAAAAATTTTAAAAACCAACATTCTAACACGTAATTTTTCACTACCAGCAAGAGCTACGCCGTCGCAAGCTGTTGGAGCTCGGCTTCGGCGCGTCGCGGGGACGTCCGCCTCGGCGTACCTGCCGACAGCGTTTCAACTTCTACGCGACTTCCGCTCTGGCCCTCGTGGCCACTTCCGGCGGCGCAGCCTTGCTCTTCCTGGTGCCGCTTTACGTCGACCCCGCCATCAGCACCCTCGCCGCGGACTTCTCCCCCGAACCCGTGGTCTGCACTACGCACAGGAGAGAGGACTTGGCGGGCCTCTTGAACTGTACATGGAGCTCCTGCAGAGAGGGCTGTACGAGCGACGTATACAAATGCACGCACATTTTCGTGACCTACAGGCCTTGGGGTAATTCGAGCAACGAGAGTGTGCACGACGCAACTACGGTCAACCCGTCGATTGTTACGGAGAGATCGGGTAAGAGTCTTAAGGTCAAGGGCGTTCTTTGAGTCCAATTCCGTTGCATCCAATTGAATTGCATCCAATTCCATTACATCCAATTTCTTTGTATCCAATTCCGTTGCATCCAATTGAATTGCATCCAATTCCATTGCATCCAATTTCTGTGTATTCAATTCCGTTGCATCCAACTCCGTTACATTCACTACCATTACATCCAATTTCGTTGTATCCAATTCCGTTGCATCGAATCCAGTTGCATCCAATTTCAATGCGTTCAATTCCGTTGCATCAAATTGAATTG